>OMLC01043188.1:0-15708 GCA_900302585.1 Regalecus glesne | reverse complement strand
ATATGTAGATTATTGTGTTGTTTAATGTGAACTACCTGTGAGAGCCATGAAACTAGAATCAAATTCCTTATAGTGTAATCCTACACGACCAACAAACTGATTCTGATTTAGTGACTAAATAAGATGAAAAAGTTTGAAGATGTCATCACTGAAAATCAGGGCAGTAGACTTATCAAATCATTTAGTAATATGATGCATATAGTACACATACTATTACTAGCTTTGGCTTCTCCCGTTAGGGATCACCCCATTAGATCATCCATCTCCATCTCCCTGTCCTTTACATTTTACTTTGTCACACCAGTCACCTGCATGTCCTCCCTCACCACATCTATAAGCTTCTTCTTTGGTCCTCCTCTTTTCGTCTTGCCTGGCAGCTCCATATGCAGCATCTTTTTTACCAGAATACACATGTCCAAACAATTTCAGTCTTGCCTTCTTCTTTGTCTCCAAACTATCCAACCTGAGCTGTCCCTATAATAAACTAGTTCCTAATCCTGTCCTTCTTCATCACTACCTATGGAGGTCTTAGCATCTTCAACTCTGTAACCTCAAGCTCTACCTCCTGTCTTTTTGTCAGTGAAAAAGTAGCAGATCGACTGTAGGAGTATATGTGCATATAGTACAAATACTACTGTAATTATTCTGTTTCTCAAACCTGTTCTGTGTATTAGGGTCATTAGATATTGAATAGGAAGTTTTCTAGGGACAGCATAGCTTGGGAGGTAGGGTGGTTTTCTAGTAATCAGGGATTGGTGGTTCGATCCCCTGCAGAAAGCATGTTGAGGTGTCCTTGAGGAAGACACCCAATCCCTAACTGCGCTGAGTCATTTGCACACTGTTCACTGATGACGTGAATCGGTAGTCCTAGCTTATTATGTATTTTTTCTGAGAGAACATCTTTGGAGACTCGTGTGGCACACTTGTTTTCTTGTTGTTGTCTGCATGGTGCATGCTTGAATTTACATTATCGTTGGTGACAGGTGCCTTATATTATTCACGTGTCCATAAAATACAAATGCTGCAGATTTGACACTATTTAATATTCAAATGCTTTAATAAATGAATTGGGATTGCAATATGAGTAAAATTAGTTGTGTAAACAGTACCATTTCACATGTAAATGGATTTAAACCCCAGGCCATAATTCTGCTCTCTTGACAAAACATGAGCCTTCTTAGTCTAGCTTGTTATACTTCTCTCTCCATAAAGGTTTGCAGATATTGTAGTTTAGCCAGTGAGCTCTGTCACAAATGAACCCTTCTGTTGTGGAGTTTGCAGTCTATTGTGGGAAACTGGTGCATATGTTGATGTAATGACCTGTAAAACATTAAGATCTTTAACCTGAGTTAGTTCATGGCCTTGGTGTCAACCGCACTGAAACTGGATTATCATTTAGAGTAGAGATAGACAAGCTAATCTTTAACATAACAGTGCACGTGTGCGTATGTGCGTGCATGCATGTTCACATATGGGGATGGTTGTTGGGAGCTTGTTTACTATCTTGTATGTGTATCTGTCAATCATCTTATAAAGATAGACACTATACTAAAGTCTAAATTGTTTTTCAGCAAATTGCAATATTAAACATTTTGCCTCTCTCTTTCTCTCCCACATTACACACAAACGCATGAGGTGTTTAATAAAACACAATATCAAAATATTTTTGCTTAATCCGAGAATGACATTGATAACAGCATATTATTAATGCATGTGTTGATAATGTACATATGTCCAGTCACTGCTAAGACTGTGTTATCAATGTAGTTCAGAAGCATTTGTCAAGAGGGCACCTATTAGTGTTGTCTCAAACTCTGATGTCCAGGTGCAGTAACAGCGACGGACCTATGCGTAGCCCTACCTACATACACGTGTGTTTGGAGCACGTTTCTGTTCTCCTTATGTCCAAAGGTACTGCATGTGTGGAGGTTCTCGGGTGACACCGGGACACAGGGCAGCAGAAACATAGCCGGGCTGCAGTAGGGAGAGGAGGCCATAGGTGGATCATGTACCTTTTTGAATGCCTTGTATGAAAGCGGGGCTTGATGCCGTCCATCCACACACAATGCTAAGTGGCTGGGACCCCTTCAGAGCTCTGTCATAATTCCCTCTGTCCACTGTCTTATATTACCCAGAGGTCAGGCAGCTGTCAACAAAATGCCAGACCTGTCAAGTGCCAGGTCCATTTTTACATGTCACAATTAATCCCCATGTTGTGTGGGTGGACACAGACATAGATGGAGCTTGGGGGATCAAGGTCAGATGCCCTTCCTGATGGCTCACGGTGGTGAACATCCAAAGGAACATTGAACTTTTTCTTGAGCTTTTTAGCCTTTTGCTCTTGTCCAAATCTCCAAATGTCAACACCTTAAACAATAATCTCAACACATTAATGGAAATCTGAAATAAATTTAGGACTTATGATGCACGCAATACTTATTAAGCAACATTTCATTTTTGAAAATGAAAAGCTTAGACATAATCATAATATTTATCCTCAAAATGTTTATCCACTCAAAAATGGTACTTATGGATGGGCCTTTGGCTTGAATTTAAACTATGAGTCTTCTCATTTTAGTCTCTACGAGTTTTACACAGTAACAGTTGTAAAAATTAAAAATAAAACATACCTTATCTTTATCGAGAAGCTGACCAAGGACAAAGCTATAATAAGTGAAAAATAGGAAAGGACTCGTACTTCTTCTAAATGCAATTTTATATTGCTCGTGTTTATGCTGCAAGTTCCTTCGACAGGGACCCATCAGGCCATCGTTTCCATTTTATTACAGTGGCTTATTTATTACTTTATGAGGCTTCTAAGAAGGATCAAAGTGTTCCCAGTCTTTTTGTAAGCAGTTTTTGCTATTTTCAGATTTTCATTTTGTGATCATTCTGAAGATGTTTATCCAACTTTATTTCAATTTGCCATCATGGAGAATGATTTCAGAAGATATAGAAAAACCCATTTAGATATATTTGAATTTGCATTTGCAGCACAGCAAAGCAAAACACATTGCCCTCTGCAGACTGTGTGGACAACTATGTGGAGGGGCATTGGACCATTGTATTTTACCAAAGATGTATGGCTTAAAGGCATGAATTGAACATTTTGCACTGCATATTGCAGAAGTCATGATCTTTTTTCCTCTAGCTTTCTAAAAAGCGAGATTACAAGACAAAATCATGGATGGAAACATTTGTGGTTTGACTGTGTGAATTCCATAACTTGACCAAACTTGAGCTCTTCCTGGTTTGGGGTTTAGGAGGGCAGAATCCATTGGCTCTGCATGCATCCCAGTAGGTAATATGGGCCAAATGTGGACAAAAACAAACAGGAGATAATCTAAGAGCATGTGGTTCATATCACACTTGGCCAATCTCTCCAAAACGCTCCCTCTTCAGCTTGAATGGTCAACAACCGCAATGACCGGAAGCTGAAACGTTAAACGAGATGAGCAAATTTCTACTCTGAAGTAATCACTGATGAAGGGTGTATTTATCTAGATAGGTGCTGGAGAATCTGTGATGATGATTCTGTTGATTCATGCTAGAGTTTTTTTATATTTGCACTACATCCAATCTTTGGAGAGAGGGTGAGATGGCATCTAAATAATGTATTGCATACCTTATACTTAATTAACTGTTTAGGTTGTTTGTTTATACATGCCCGCTCAACCTCCGCGAGCTCTAGGGAAGGTAGCTTAACAGATCCTTATGTGACAACTTACTGATCAGATGTACTTCCATTTAAAAGGGCTCTGAATGATATTATCCTTACATAGACATGGATCCTGTGTCTGTTGCACCCTTGTAAGCACATCACGTTACAGGGACAATACATTTCAGTTGGTTAACACACAAGTTAATATACTTGCATAAGGGCATTAAAATATGGATCTGAATATCCCATTAAGGGCATTGCTGTGGCCCAGTGTTTATGAAGGTTCCGGGTTCATGTCCCGTCCCAGACTCTTTCTGTGTGAAGTTTGTATGTTCTTCCTGTGTCTATGTAGGTTTCCCCCAGCTGCTCCAGTTTCCTCTCACCATCAAAAAGACTTTTATATTAGGTTTGATTTTCACTGGCTGTGCCCCTCAGCAAGGAAATAGGTAAAAGAGCTGGAGTTTGTCCCTGGGCACTGCAGCTTCCCACTGCTCCTATACAATAGGATAGGGTGAATGAAGAAAACAAATATAATTGTATGTATGTTCATTGACTAATGAATAAAGCTTCATCTACAGTAACAGAACTGCATAGATGCACATTTGAATCTCATGACATCTCATATGATGGGGGAGTTATGACACGTGTACTTCTCATAAAAGCACCTTTGAACCATTAAAGGGCTGCTGTCTTGTAAACACCTTCAGTTTTCTTACTGGCTCTTGCTGTGCTGAACATGAACTAGCTCAAAGAGTGAGCTTTGCAAAAATCCAGCACGAAAGCAAGCCCTTCCCTCTCTGCCATCTTGCGTCTCTGAAGACGCTCCCATCTGCGAACCACAGGAATGTTTTCAGAGCCGTCATTCCCTGTGGAGGTCTAAAATATTTGAAGCTCGTGAAACCAGCTGAAAACACGGGTTCCTTGCTGTCAGCAATGAGTATCTTGAGGCTCTGTTTCTACGTTGTGTGGTGTGTGAGGTGCATTTGATGTGAAATTCAGGCCTGAGCATGAAAAAGACAGTGTACAACCAAAGGTCAATTCAGTGAGGATGACCTTGTAACTTGTTTCAATCTTTGTGTTTAATATCTGCCTTCCCTCATCTGGCCCAGTTAAGAAACTATGAAGTGTAGAAGCAACGACTCATCACAGCTGTACTTGATGTGAAATTATTTGATGCTTCAATTTTTCTTCCTGCAGTGCTGCTGCAGGAAGTGTCCGGCAATAGTGGCTAACATCTGGAAACAAACTGGAAATATGCATGTCATTCCACTGTGAAGATACATCCATCCATCCCTCATCAACCACTTATCCGAATTTGAGTCCTTGAGTCATGTTGAGCCTATCCCAGTCCTCATTGGGCAAAAGGTGGAGAACTTTCCTGGATAGCTTGCCATTCCATCTCAGGGGTTGAGCAGTTAAGGGTTTGGTGTCTTGCTCATGGACACTTCAACACAATTTCTGCCAGGGATCAAACCACCAATCTTCTGATCACTAGACGACCACCCTACCTCCTGAGCTATGTTGTTCCTCACTATGAACATACCAACAACAACCAAAATCAAGAAATTGTAATGTTCTTTAAAATATATGATTTTGTTTTGGAAATTAGCGAAGTGATTTTCAGTATCTGATCAATTTTTCATGTGTTATGAAACGTGGTTTTAAGACTCGATTATTTAAAACCGGGCATGTGTTATGTGTGTTAATGGTGAAATAGCATTACACAACACTTATATAACTCGGCTTAAGAATCATAATTCTGGAGTTTTGAGGTTTTCTAGTTCGGTTGTCATTTCCAACGAGAGTGTATTAATTCTAGTACCTTCGCACGTGTGGTTTGTAGGAATTTGCCAGGTTGTTCAAATGTCGTTTTAATTTTGAAGGATCCAGTTCCGTCAAATGCACTCTTTCCTCTTGGTGGAGTTTTTGGTTGGAAAAGGAAAAACTTGGTTTTGCTATGTGTCTGGTAAAGCACTTCTCTCCCCATTCAGGGACAAAAAGACCATTTTCTGTAGCGCTGCTGAAGGCCAGACTCTGTTCCCATGACAACTGCCGTCTAGCTGGCGAAGGCTTTGTGTTACCAGTGAGGCAGACCGTTTGCAAATGTGCTGTCTCATGCCTGTGTGGTATTTTTGAGTTATGTGTGAGTGTATGCAGGCACTGGGCTGTGATTTTTTTTTCTTCACTATGAGAATGTTCATGCATATCTAAGTTTCTGTGCAGGACATGAAGAGGTTTGGTTTTGGATGTGTCGTTTTGGAATTTTGAACACCTCAGCTTTTGTTTTCCAGTTCAGCAAAGATCATAATTTACCAAGGAGCAGCATAGCTAAGGAGGTAGGGCAGCTGTCTTGTATTTGGAAAATTGGTGTTTCAATCCCTAGTTCCTTCAGAAAACATGTCAAAGTGTCCTTGGGCAAGACACTGAACTCCTAACTGCTTGGGACAATAGATTAGAATTAGCCTGGTGGCTAAATGTGGCGTATTTACATTCTAAATGTTCAATAATATGCACTGTCCCTATTAAGGAGGTTTTTATTATTATTGTTATTATTGTTATTATTATTAGGGTGGCACAGATCAGTGGGTAGAGCGGTCATCTGGTGATCTGAAGGTTGCAAGTTTGATCCCAGTACCTGCAGAGAAGCATATCAAAATATCCTTTAGTAAGACACTGTTCCTCTAATTGTTCTACCCCCTTATGGATAGGCAACATTTCACCCAATGAGAACTGAGATGGGTTCCAGTTCGGTCTTGACCTGTCTTCAGATAATTGGTTGACAATGGGAAATGGATTTGTTCTTATATAGCGCTTTTCTACTCTAACAAAGAATACCTCACATTTACCAGTGGATGGATTATTATTATTTTCACTGTGTGCTTTGTTGATCAATAGTTTACCCACATATATCTGTATTTCTCCAGTTATCAGATGAGAGTATATTGATACTATGTTCCAGATGACAGCTCTTGGAGGTGCCGTCATCGCAAACCTTTAAAGGCCTGAACCAAGCACCAAATCAAAACCTTTCACTCCTTTACCCACTTGACTTAACTTCCTGTTCCGTTTGTCTCTTTGCCTCTCTCCCCAATACTCCACACGCACCCACACGCACACACACACACACACACACACACACACACACACACACAGGTGAGTGTGTACTTCAGAGGGCTGTTTTGGTGAGGAAGAAGCTGACCACCAGGGAGGGAGGAGGCTGGCTGTCTGGTACTCTCTTCTGCACCCACTTCAGAGTGGCCTTTGTGCCCCAGGACAGCTCCAAGCCTGATGTAAGTCATGTGACACTTACACAGTCTATAAGCTATATGTTTAGTTAATTTAATACAGAATAGTCACATGCATAGATGATGGGAACTGAACCAGGGAAAGCAAAACATAAGTTTCAGTTCTTTCTAGCTGTTTTTTGATAATGCGCAGTCTCAATAAGGAAAACTATAAGCTGAAATAAACCATAGAGTATGGCTTGCACAAAATTACTATGGTTTCCTCTTCAGCCTGCAGCTTTACACAGTGTGCAATCAGAGGCATTTTGTCTTATTCTGTTTTTGTTTACTTGTTTTTTCCCTTCTTTTTCATTTAACATGTATATGATCTTAACTCCTGCTTAGTGTATTTACTATACTTTGTCCATCTCTGCTGTTTTGTGGAGAATTTGATGCAAATCACATTTCCATGTGAATGGACGATAAAGGATAATCTTATTTTGTAATGCTTCTAATGCAGGACAATGCAGACCCAGTTCTTATTGGGGACCATGATGTGGCTTTGGCCTGTATTGAGAAGGTTGTGGCTGGTAAGTGGCTCTTAAAATCTTTCTCTGTACCTCCTCTTACTGTGTAATCAGCTGAGCAAGCAATTCAACTTTGCTAGAAACTGAAGAAGCCACACTATCTGTTCTGTGACCAGAGATAGGTCAGCATGATTGACCCATTTCCTTGTTTGCTGTTAAAGTTGGCAACAGCTTTTTTGCCCGTTAGTTTTCCATAATTTAGTTTTAATGTGTTTCTGTTTGGTTGTTTCTGTATTACTGTTGGTTATACAGCTATAAGCAACCTCAGATGGCCCAAAGTACACCAACAAGCTGAGTATGGTTTCAAGAGGCCTCAACAGTGAAGACCAATAGCTTAAATTCTATGTTCAGTTAATGAATACATTGACAGTGTAACTAATAATCAGGTTCAATTGTAATTTTTGCAGTCATGATTGAAAGATACTGCACCCCTGAGCTGAGGCTTCAAGTATAATGTTTATGCTTGTCAATTGTACAAATTGAATGGTATACAATTTAAGATAAACATGTCCCCATTTGACCAAAAAAAGTGGCATTAACCTAGCTTTTGTGCACCATTGCTGCAATAATATTAGTGCTGCAGTGAGTAATTTCTTAAATCTCCATGAGGTTGGAAACATGTGACTCTTGGTCTCAATGCAGAACAAGTTATCCTCTCAGATCAATTTTATGTGGCCTCTCTCAACTTCTTTTGTCCAAATTTCTGTAAAATTCCAGAGAATTTGCGTGAGTAATGAGGTGGAGCTTCAAAATAAAAAAGCTTACAATGAAATCCAGACTGAAGTGCTTTTTGTTGTATATTCAACAACACAGGGGATCCAACTAAAGTAGGCTCTGGTGGCATTTTGTTGCTAAACTAGGTCATGTTAAATTAAATCTCTTGCTGGGATGAACAGTAATGAAAACACTTTGCACAAAGCATGGCTCAAATTAAATTAAGTGATAAGCACTAACCTATTCAACTCTCCAGTGAGAACTACTTTGGTTGCTTTTTTTAAGATGACGAAAGCCTATCTGGTTGCTGTAAAGTGTCATTTTTACAATCATAACACACCTCTTGATTCTGTTGTGGTTTGCAGTGGGCCCATCACGGACCAAGCTAGTAACCCCCAACTCCTCCCTGAAGTTCACCCCTGAGGAGCTAGTGCTCTACTGCCGTGACCTACGGGTCATCTGTTTCCTCTTCGACCGTCTCACCCCAGAAACACAGGCCATCGAGGTATGTGTCTGTTAACTGGTTTGAATCCTGTATATGCAATCACGTGGCAGCATAGCTCAGTGGGTAGGGTAGTCATCTGACAAATGGAAGATTTTAAGTTTGATTCGCGGTCCTGCAGAGAGCGTGTTGAGGTGTCCTTGAGCAAGACACGGAAACCCTAGCTTCTATCTGAGTGCCATATAGTGGCAGCTCACTCTTCCTATACAATGGGATGGATTAAAAGACAGTTAATTGCAAATTTCCCTTCATAGGACTGATAAGAGAATCTGAAATAGATAAAACATTAATAAATAGTATATGGCATGGCTAAATCTGCACCTACATTGAGAGACTTTTGTTATCTCCCTTGAGCCACAGTGCAGCCTCAGAGTCCTTGGCTGTGGCACTCTCTAAATGTAGGGTTATATGGAGCTTTTTAATGATCCATCTAAAGAACTGCTTCATCATTCTCCATTACATCTTGACATGCAGAGCTACTAAAAAACAGATCTCTCTTTGTGCATTTTCAAGGTCAAAATAGAAGGCTTTTGTTGCTATCATACATCACTCCTCAGGTATTTGTTGGTCGTCTGCCTTGATAAGCTGCTGAAACCTGAAAGCCCATGACTCTCATGTTGATCAGCCTGTGTTGTATCTCCTCAGATAACCCACACAATCGCCAAAACCTACCAGCCTCTTAAACCAGGGACTGTCCAGGCCTTCCAGAACGCCGCCCTTGGGAGTGTGGGTAAGCAGCTTAATGTATGTATACACACATATACCAATCCATCATATCTAGGAAAGATACCTTCTATCTACATACCAACTTACCCACCGGTCTGTCTGTCTATCTTTCCATCTGCTCTCTGCTGGTTTGTCCATTGTTATTTATGATGTTGTTTTAACTACGTTTGTCCAGATAGATTCCCATCAGTCTTTCCATTTCCGTCTCTTTTATGCCTGCTAAAGTGCAGTTTGTATCTGACTATTTGGTTCATGAATAATCCAATCAGATTTCTTCCTGTTCATCTAATGTGAAATCTGCTCACATTAAATCTAATTTTCTTTATTGCACATTGGAGAGTAGATTAGTAAGTGGGATTATTGCAAGTCTATCACCTAAACCAAATGTGTGGCTAACATTATGATTTCTAAGTGGTAGTATTTCACATTTCTAATCAGAGGCAATAGAAATAATCACAGGTCTTTTACGCTAATGTGACGCTTGAGTCTTCTGTGTATGTTGTTGGAGGGACTCTTTCTCTGTGGATGAAGGAATAATGATTTGTTGACTAGTGAGTTGTACATTTGCCCTTTGTACCTTAAACATTAGAGCAGATCATGTGGTATTTTATTATGGTTTGCTGTGGTCTAGACTTTGAAATTCCTGACAGTGAGAAATACCACACTAGGTGTGCACGAATTTAATTCCAACCTTGCTGACTCTCACTACAATTGTAAAGCAGACCAGACTCCCTCTTGAAGTATTCTATCTACTCTGACTGTATTCCAGTCACACTTCATTCCCACAAACATTGCATTAATATATGTTTCTCCAAGACATTCTACATACAGATTGCAACTTTAATTAGGTGTGAATGTGATCTGTTAGTGTCTCTCTCTGATTTAACCTCTATCTTATATATTATAGAATTATATTCTCAAGAAGTAATAGAGTTTATGTGGAATATTAGAATCAAGTGTCGACATGAGTCAGAGCTACAGCATGGGTCTGTGACTTCTGTGTTCTCATTATCACATTCTACAGTGTTCCACTGCAGAGTTCATGTTCCGAAAACACATTTTATTTACTACCAGCATTGACATAGTTCAGGAGGTAGAATGGGTTATGTAGTAATTGGAAGATTGATGGTTCGATCCCTGACTCATTCATAAAGCCTGTTGAAGTGTCCCTTAATAAGACAACCCCTAACTACTCCCCAGGTACTTCAGCTGCCCAATGATTCTATACAATAGGATGGGTTAATGCAGGGGACATAGTTCATTGTAAGAATACAATGGCCAAATAAAGTAGCTTTTATTTAACCCAGAATGACTGTCTTTCTACCTGTCAGGCCTTCATTAAGTCTGCTTTCAGGAAAAGATTCTCAAAGCTCATCTGACAGGACGTGTCCACAACTGAGCTCATCCTTTCCCTTAGCCATGATACTCGCTTGTCTATTTTTGTCCCTGTCTCACCCTGTCTTTATCTCTCCTTTTAGTCTTTCTGGTCCTTAGCATGCAATCTTAAACGGCAAAGATGGGTGAAGGAAATGAAACAGGAAGTCTTTTGGTTTCTGTACTAGCCATAATGACACGTTGAAAGGACCTCTTTTCTTAAGCTGGCAGAATTATAATCATTTTCCACCATGATGAGGGCATAAAATGTTCTGCTGGAATGAAACCATAGCCAGATGTGGTGAAATATTTACTTGTTCAGTGGTATAAATCCAGACTGGAAAGAAGGCAGTCGCCTGTCTTGACAATAGCTGGGGCCCTCAGTTTGAGGGGGGAAATCATTTTCAAAAGAGTAATTTAGCATCCTCTGCATTATGAATGATCCGTTAGTAAAAAGATCGTTTTCATAGTATGAGATAGGAGTCATGTATTGTCCTTTAAAATACACCATTATTTATTCTAACATTGTCTTTTCAGACCAGTTCTCACAAGTTTTAAATGAACAAGTGACATTTACCTTTTTACTTGGAATGCACAAACATACCAAACATCAGCTGAAAAGTGACTTTTCACAACTACTCAGTTTTAATGACAAGGCTTACAATATTTAACATTAGCCTTCAGCACATGACTGGCTTTTCATCTCCAACATATAGAGAAACATGAGCCTTTCTCTACAATACATTAAGCTATGTAAGTCCATGCTAGGTTGGCTAGGCCTCCAGTGACTGTCAGCTGTCACATTAATAATGCAAGTTCTCTGTGAAAGGTGTCACCATATGACCTCCCATTCAACTTTACCCTAAGGGTCAAGTGTTGCAATTCTAAATCCAGTGCTTTATCTGCTGTTCTACTGAGTATGGTACCATATCAGTGAAATACCTTATATCTCCCAAACTAAGAGAAAGAACCACTTCGGGCATTATCAGCCTAGGTTGTAGCTCTTTTCAACAAATCTCTTTATTGTTTCCTGCCTCCAGAGATGAAGCAGTTCTTAAGCAACCGTCGCCGAGACACGGACATGAACTGGTTTGAGTCACAAGCTGACTGGGAGCAGGAACTGGAGAGGTGCGGGTCTACTGGCTGGAGGGTCAGCTCGGTCAACGATCGTTTTGAGATGGCCACCAGGTACATTTATAGGCAACACAGATCCAGAACATCTTTTTTTGTTTTTGTTCAGTGTGTTATGTAGTAAATAACCCCATCTGAGACTTCCTAAGCTTGTGTCTTTCCTTCAGCCACTGGGGCTTCCTGTAGGTTGTTCTGTGGATGGGATTCAAAATTATAGAATTTTATCTTCAACTGATGAGAGGGCATATTCATCCTTTTTTTTAAAAGTCATATCAGTGCTTGAAGTTTAGGTAGTATGTTCAGGGACCAGCTAAAAGTTACATAGTTTGTTTGTTGAAGCTTGCATTGAGAGTAAGGCCTGTTTTTATATGTTACAATTAGTCCCCACATTGTGGCGTTGAACACAGACCTTCCATTGATAGTAATACTAAATAATATTACCTTCTGAGAGCTATAGCGATCACATTTAAGTTCTTTGAGTGGTCACTAGACTAGAAAAGCGCTATATAAGAACAAGTCCATAAAGTAAGGACGAAAGAATCAAGTATAAGAAGACATTGTGATATGTCACAGAACTGAGGCTCATTCCCATACTCAAAACATTATGGAATTGAATCAGAAAGAGTCAATTTATATTGTCATTTCACCTGATCTGCTTTCTGTTTTACACATTTTCTCTCACTTCCTTCTGTCTCCATTTCTCAATCAGTTTGTGAAGCTGAATTATATTTGAAAATCAGCTGTCTTGTGGGTTTGTGTTCTGTCAGCCTGCCCAGGTTCAACATGGTTCCACAGAAGGTCCTGGACACAGAGCTGAAGAAAACATTTGCCCATTTCAATGAAGGTCGCATCCCTGTGAGTACATACAATTGAATTCCTTGAGCAACCAGAATAATACCATTATATCCTGGATCCTGTTTGTCGAAAGCCCCATACTTCACTCCCTGACATCACAAGTTGGAGTGTTGATAGTCCCTTTAGGATAAAGATGTTAACACTCCAAAATGTTGCGGGACTCTCCCAGAACACATAAATGACTGGAAAACGTTCAAGATTAGTAGTGTTCCTCTCACCAATTTGGTCTCTCATCTGATGTCTTCTCTGAGAGTTGGGTTTATTTGGATATCCGCAAATCACAGTTTCAGTCTCAGAAGCTTACATTCACACTGGGAGAAAGAGATAGTTACAGCAAATGACCACAGACAACACCCTCTAGCCTTAAACCCTTAATTCAGATGAGGAAAAACTCTCTATCCCAGGAAAAATAGGCATGTAATACGTGCTGGGTTGGCAGAGTAGAGAATGTGGTAACATGTCTAGAAATAAAAGGCAAGGCAGTTTTATTTATATAACTTTTTCTTTTACAAAGGCAATCCAAAGTGCTTTACATAAAGGCATAAAAAGATACAAAACAAAGTAAAGATTAATAAGTAAAAGAATAAGATGAAGGAAATTTTAAAATAATTTATAGAATAATACAAGTATAATAACAAGAAGAATATTTAATAAAACATGATTAGACATTAAAGGACAATAATTTATTTATTTTTAAATCAAACTAATATATAAACATGGAGCAGTATTAAAAAAAAATCCATTCTGTGAGTCACTGAAAGCCAGTGATGGGATCTGAGAACTGCATAAGTTCATGGCTTTTTTTAGGAAAATTGAAAAAAAGACTTATAATACTCTAATCTACTGGAGATGAAGATATACATTTTCCAAGTCTTCTTTAGAAATGTAACAGACATAGACATTGGAGAAAACACAACACATAGACGCACATATATACACAAGAGTGATCAAATAGAACGAAGTCCACCACGTCAGCCTTTGAGATCAACAGACCCTTAGAGTTAATTAAATCCAAGATATATATAGGGGTAGTATGGCTTAGGGGGTAAGGCGGTCATCTAGTTATTGGAGATTGATTGTTTGACCCCCTGCAGAAAGTGTGTCAAAGTGTCCCTGAGCAAGACACTGAACCCCTAACTGCTCCTGGGTACTGGGGCTGCTCACTGCTCCTATATAATAGGATGGGTTAAATGCAGAGACCAAATTTCCAGCAGCCTTGGTTTTGTGGGTAGTAAAACAATCCACCCATCTATCTATCCAATCTATCTAGCTATCCATCTATCTATCTATATGACCTTTACTATGTCTGGGCATTTTGACATGCTGAGCTAATCCCAAAATGGCAAAAACTTTCTTGGTGCTATTGTCATCGGATTTATCAATATTAGTGTTAGTCAAAGAAATAGTCGGTGTAAATGACAGACAACTATTTACCAAGGTCTTCAGAAAAACTAGCAGAATATTGAATTGGGGTGTTGATGGCAAGTAATAAAGCTTGAGGGGAGCGTCTCAATAAAAACAAACCTATTCAAAAGAAGTAACATTACCTCCTCCTGTGGCGTAGGGGGTTAAGGTGATGTTCAGCGCATCTCTGCGTCATGTAGTTGGGAATCCCAGCTGTGCCGTTTCCAACCATGGCCAGAGGTCCATAATTAGTGGGGCATAATTGGCTAAGCCTTGCATGGGGATAAGGGTTAGGTTGGATAAAGGATTCTAGGTTCGCTAGGGTCGTCCAGGCACTCGCAGTTAAGTGAAGGGAAAGTACTCTCGCTTCGTTCTCCTCTGAAGGCCAATCACTGTGCTTTCCCTGCGAGACTGTGCTGTGTGAAATTGCAAGGGCTAGTTGTTATGTGACGTGGAGGAGAAACATGCTATGGCTTCCTCCCTACCTATCGACGCTCTCGAGGGGCATCAAAGCGACAGAGCCATAGGTAACTCAGGGAATTTGGGTGAGGGAAAAAAAGGATAACAGTTTAGAAAAATGGAAATAACATTTCCAAAAGATGTACACTGTCAAAGGAATTCATCCGTGAAAATAAGAGCTATTCCACCGTGTCTCATATCAGCTCTTATAGCATCCATAAATTAGAAATTTGGAGGGACTGTCTAAATTAATGTTCCTGCCATTGTCCTTGTTTAACAAAGTAAGACACTTTATGAAATACTGAACGACTACACTGAATGAAAATGACACAAAAATATTCTATGTTCCATGTCACTAATCATCCTCATTGCATTAGTCACACACCAGGTACAGTAGCCTGCTTTTTGAAAGGTCCCCAATATGTGAAACCTGCTGTTATAGAGGGTCTGAATGGACTGATATTGGTTAAAACATTAATGTTTCGTGTGTTGCAGCGTTGGTGTTGGCGACACCCCAGAGGCAGTGACCTGCTACGGATGGCCAGCTTTCAGAACAACATATACCATGAGAAAGATGACATCAGGTGTGTGTACTTCTGTTTATTTTTATGAATCAGTGCAATCCATATTTTTATGTTGTTTGTATACTGTGTGTATTACGCAAATGGTATTCTTACCACCACAGTTCCATCATCTCCGACAATGATTCAGAAACCTATGTGTGGCGGGACTGTTGTCACTGGGAGGGTTTGGAATGGAAAAGCAGACAAAGTGGAGGCAATTCAATACAGGCTCTTTATTTATAATGTCTCTCACTTTCCATCTTGGCTGCTATACTCAGATGCTGAAGCCATTTTTACCCTCACTTTCTCTCCTTGCTCCCTCTCTCTTGACTGGAGAGTGGTATTTGGCTCTTCCTGTCAATTTCTCTGGCTCTGTGACTTGCCTGTGTCAATGACAATCTAAATATAAGCTCAGCCCAGGAGCAGGCTTCACTGCATTAAAAAAGCAGAGGGTAATCAATTAAGCAAACCTGCGACTGATCACTTATCAACTAACTCACAACTAACA
>OMLC01043187.1:0-11939 GCA_900302585.1 Regalecus glesne | reverse complement strand
CACTAGCTACGGCACAGTGGCTGAATAGTTAGCGGTGTTGCCTCGCGGCACAAAGGTCCTGGGTTCGAATCTTGTCCCAGGTTCTTCCGTGTGTGGATCTTGCATGTTCTCCCCAAGTCTGGGTGGGTTTCCTCTGACTGCTCTGGTTTCCTCCCACCATCAAGAAGACATGCATGCTATGGTAAATACTCCTGCCTGTGCCCCTGAGCAAGGCAATAGGACAACCAGCTGGAGTTGTTCACTGGGAGCTGTAGAGGCTCACTGCTCCTGTGTAACAAGATGCAGGGAACACTTTGTGTTTTACGCGTGTACAATGACAAATAAATCCACTTTCTTCCTCTTCTAAGAGATCACAGCGAGTTAGGACCTTTAGCAGGTTTAGGGCTTGGGAGGCAGGTTGGTGCTGTAACAGTGGATGGGCTGGGATAGGCCGGTGCCAAACCGAGGCTTGAATGTGGTAGCCCAAGCTAGGGCAGAGACCGTGATGGAAAGTTCACTGAGCAAGACCCCTGAATGTGGGCATTTTCTCAATGAGTCATTGTATTGAGCTCCCTCAAGGAGGGGAGGGGCAAGAGAGAAACAACAGTGAAACAACAGTGGCCCTGCTTTGGTGCAGGGCCACTTCCTCTCAACAATTGATAGAGTGGCAACACACACAATCCCTGAGCCCCATGGATTTCTTTGGTCAGTCTGGTCTCAAATAAGACTAAAAAATGAAGATTATATTAATTGGTGGTCACAGTCCGACCTGAGCAGACTGCCTGGTCTTTCAGGGTTCAAGGGGGTTAAAGTTCATGACCTGTCTCTCAAAACATGGTGGCTTAACTGTTGGTGTCACAATGCCAGCCCCCCAGCCATGGAAACGGAAGGGGGGGTCCTCATTTAATCAATTGCATGCACACACACACAAGCACAAAGTTTTTCCTCCCTCTGACCTTTCACTCATTCCTGTCTGACCTCGACCCACCCTAACGCTCTCTCCCACTTTCTCCGTCGTACCCACGCTTGGTAGAGAGAGAGAGAGAGAGACAGAGAGAGAGAGAGAGGGGTCAGCAGGTCACATGGGAAATATTTGTATCTATTGGTTGACGCTTGTCTTTCCAGACCAATGTAAATCCCCAGACCTGACAGGCGTGTGGATTTTAAGTGTCTGTGCATGTTTGTGCAAACAAATGAGCGCATGTTTATGACAAATCATGAGCAGGAATCACTGGTCTTCAGTAGGATTTGTGTATGCCTTCACATGCATGCACGTAGCTGTTTGTTATGTGTGTGTGTGTGTGTGTGTGTGTGTGTGTGTGTGGTGGGAGGGGGTTGCTTTCCATGAGCCAGTAAATCTCAAGGATGACATGTTGCTTCAGTGGGGAAACAGCAGATTTGGGAACATGCTAATAGCCTTCACAGATGGCCCCGGGACCCTGCCCACAGGGGGCCCTCTTGTTCACCTATTAATTTATTCATTTTCCACTGCAGATGAGACACTGGGGCCTATGTGATTGTTTCCGAAAGTCGGTTCCCCCTGAGAGTAGCCTGTGTGTTTCTAGTCTAAACCACCCCCAAGCCCTTCCCTCACCTTTCACTCCCACTCCATCCCTCTCCTCTACCCCTTGCCCTCCATTCCCCAAGCTCAGTGCACGTGCACGTGCATGTGTGTGTCTGACCCTGTCACCCTGTTGCAATAGGTGGACTGACAGGCTCTGTCTAAATTGCATGTCATTGTCACACACTAATTGTGTCACTCTGTCAGGGTTCAACACAGAGCAGCATGTGCAGGGAAATAAGCTGCTACTTGGCTGTTGGACAGATTCATGCTCAAATTCATAAATATACAACACACACACACATAGCCTAACCTCCACTCTGAGCCTTCTCACTGCTCTGTGTTGATCTCTGTATCTCCCCCTTCTCACACACATACACACATGCTAGGTTATAATAATAGTAATAATAATGAACATGATATTAATAATAATAATAATAATAGTGAATAATAGGGCCGGTATAGTTCAGTGGGTAGAGTGGTCATCTAGAAGGTTGCAGGTTCAATTCTCGGTCCTGCAGAATAAATAAATAAACAAATAGATAAATGGATCCCCTTATCATTCCCACAAGGGGAAATTTGCAATTCTCTGCATTTAACCCATTCTATTGTATAGGAGCAATGAATAGCCACCATGTGGTGCTCAGGGACCAGCTAGGGGTTCAGTGTTCTTGCTCAGGGACACATCAACATGCCTTCTCCAGGACCGGGGATCGAAACTGTGACCGTCTGATCACTCAACCCAGTGAGCAATGCCACCCCAAATACACACCTATACGTGTAGATATGATGCAATGCCAAATTGGTAGGGACAGACATGTTCTTGAAAACGACACCCTAAAGTGAGATGTGAGAGCCCTCACAGAACATATGTATATAGACACACATGCACACATACTAACTCTCAACACTGTTGTGCGTAGTTATTTTGCTTGCCGACTGTGCTGTGCTTCATAGGGAATCTGTTGTAGCACCCGGGCAGGAGAGGAACGGGGGGGAGGAGACAGAGAAATGGAGGGGTGATATGAGGGCAGCAGAGGAGGAGAAGGTTAGGTGGATATTTATAGGAATGCCGGACCTGGTGTGGCTGAGGTGTGGTCTGGCTCCTGAAACTCCCTGGATAAGCTTCACTTCTTTGTATGGGATCAGCCCACTGAATTCAAACTGGGAATTGACTAAGGAAAGTAAAAGCACTGTCGATTATTTCATTGACTCCTAGACTTCGAGTCTAATAGCTCAGCATGCATAACAAGAAGTTGAGTAAGAATGTGATAAAAACAACTGCCTGTGGTCCCTTAATCTTGTTTTTAGGAGCCTTTATCCATCTATCTCTCCATCCATCCATCCATCCATCCATCCATCCATCCATTCATTTCCAACAACTCATCTGAATTCGGCTCGCAGGGTCATGCTGAAGCCAGCATCCCAGCATTCATTAGCGAAAGATGGGGAAACACCCCAGACAGGCCACCATTCCATCCCAGGGCTTGAGCAGTCAAGGGTTCAGTGTCTTGCTCAATGACACATCAACATACTTTCTGCAGAGGCCGGGGATCAAACCACCAATCTTCAGATTACTAGCTGTCCGCCCTACTTCCTAGGAGACTGTGGTGTTTTTCTGCTTAATATGTTCATATATCCATACATGACACACGAGTACATCCTGCACACAAACGCACACCGTGCTCTGGAACACCTCGTCTGCAACGGTGTTTTATTGGCCACGGCGGCCCAGGCTCAGTGCCAGTTCAGGCCTGTCTCTCTGACGAAGCCCTCTCGCTCTCTAACTCTGTGTCTCTTGCCTTGCTCTCCAAGTGAATCCACAATGCTTTCTGTTCTGCCTTCCAGCAGACAGTTGGAGGAGTGATCCAGACCAGCAGGTTGTTGGCTGGCCATGTAATGCTGTTTTAATAGCGCCTTGTGTGGGTCACTGTGATCTTACAGGGAGGGATGCAGCAACTGATCAAAATTCCTTTGCCACATTAAAAGATGCTAAATCTCTCTTTTATGGTGGGTTAGACCGGTTAAGAGAGATGCCAGCCAGGGGGAAGTTGGAAGGAGGATGAAGGGTGGAGGAAATGTACGCTGTGTGTGTGTGCGTGTGTGTGTCTGTGTGTATATTAGAAGGGGAGGTGATGTACATTGTGCGTGATGTGTTGTGTGTATGTTGTGTGCACTTTTGTCTGTGGGTGGTCAAGCCGGTGGTAGCAGTGGGTGATGGCCTCTTTTGTCCACTGCTTTCTGTGTATCGATACTGACCTGTGTGTGAGTCTGTGCATGGATGTGTGTTTGTCCAGTAATTGATGCAATGACTAATGTGGGAGAACACCAGACAATGCAAGCCTGTATTCCCATGTCTGCGGGTCACATGCATGTCGGCTTGTGTGTGTGTGTGTGTGTGTGTGTGTGTGTGCGTGCCTCTGCTCCCTCATCAGGCCCTTATTAACTACACTAAGTGACCTTTGAGGAGGTGCTGACAGCTGTCCATAGGCCCCAGCCGGACTCTTTCTCTCCTCACTCGCCCTCTTTCTTTGTGACCGTCTCATCTCTCTCTTGCACCTCTTTGTCTTCTGCTCCCATTTAACTTCTTGTCAAACTTTGGATTTTGCCGCCTCTTTGAATCCCATCTCTTCTCCCCTATGCTGAAGCCAATCACTTCCCATCCTCGTTTTCTTGCCATTCTTCATTGCTGGTATAAGATCTTCTTCAACTCCGGTGAAGAGGTGAACTTTTCCCAACACGGTGCAATCATCCTCAGCACTTATCCCATTCAATTACACATATAATTTGAATGCAGAGATAGGTTCTGATGTGTCTCACAAAGGCCGCCTTGTCCACCAGGACCCACAAGAAACCACTGCTGTCCCATCCGATTTCTGTCATTCCCGGGTCCAGAGACGCAAAATGCGCCCTATCACATCAGCTGGAAGCGGGCCCTTCCACTGCCGGCTCTCTGACTTATTAGTGGTGTTTTTTGTCTTGGTCTCCAAGTTTTGGTAAATGGGTGGAAGATACTGTGGAATACTCTGTCAGAACTGATTCATCGCATATGCTGGAGAGGTTGGATGCCAAAATCCCTCACTGCAACAAGTTCATCATATGTGCGTCTGGATTGTGTAAGCAGTGGGTGGGTGTGATGGAGATGGTCAACAAGGTTGCAGCTTGCTGTCTGTCTGAGTCACCCCAGCCTCCATGTTTAACTCTTTGAGTCGAGGGGCTGTACCTCTCCTTCAGCTCAGAGGAGAGCTGGCTGGACATGCTTGCCTAGTTATGAGCTGTGTGGCATGGTCACGATCTCTTGGCATTGCACTGGGTATGACACAACCCCTCCCCTAACCCTTAACCCCCACCCCCCCGCTCTCCCTGGCCTCATAAAGGAGAATCTTTAACAGTCCCAGAATGTATGATTAGGAGCAGGGTGTGAACTCGGAGGTGGGGGCAATGGGAGGATCGGTCCCTTGTGGAAAAAAGGAGCTTCCTGAATGTGACTTTTTTTTTTAAATGGGTCGGTCTTTAATATTAAAGCTGATTTCCCTGATCTCTCGTTCCCTCTGGCAGAGAGGACTACAGACAAGCTGCAGCAGCCATTGTGGCTGGCGGGCTGTCAGCTCAGCAGTCAACAGTCCCCACCCGTATAAAAATGACATCCTCTGACCAAAGCTAACACGGGGAAATCTGATGTCTTGCAAACTGCATCAGTCTATATGGGAACATTGCTGTAAAGTAACATTGATTGTGGAAATGGTAGATTAGCTGTCTGACCGAAGCATCACCACATCACCACCATCCAGTCTTATTTTGCTGTTTCACTAGGAACGTGTTCCCTGCTCAACCTCTCTCTCCTGTCTGCCCATGAATATCAACAGTTGTTGTATGGAGTGTCTCCAACCAAGGAAAATATGCTATTTAGTAATGAGTAGCCGGACTCCATGGCCCAGATGGACAAAATAACAGTTTATTAGCTGAAAAAAAAAAAACAGGGCTACTTTGTATACTTTCAATTTGATGGCAGGCAGTCCCTCGTCTTCTCATCTTCTCCCTCATGCAGGATAACAAAAGGTCAGATTTTGGTGTCATGAGTAGTGTCCATGCTGTGGGCGTGGACATGGACGTTAACTAAAGATTATATTTGTCAGGCAGAGGAAAGGAAAGCCACTTCATATGGTCATTGTATTGCTGTAATGCAATTTGTCCCCTGCATTTAACTCATCCTGTAGTATAGGAGCAGTGGGCAGCTTAAGTGACTGGGAACCAGTTAGGGGTTCACTGTCTTGCTCAAGGACACTTCAACATGAGGAAAGTTTGATCCTTTTTCAGCAGGAAAATAGAATGATATGTTAGGGAATACCTGGAGTTTATTGTTAGATAGATGCAAATTAAGCGCAGATAAAAGAGGTCAGAGAGGCCTGCTTTACATGTCACTAGTAGTCCCCACATTGTTGGGGTGGACACGGACTTAGATGGAGCTTGGGGGGGTGGATTAAGGCCGGATACCTTTCATGATGTCCTGTGGCGGGTTCAAACCTGCTGCCTTTGGCTCCTCAGTTCCCAAAGCGAGCGCTGTAACCACAGAGGTACCACGGCCTCACAGATAAAAGAGGTAACAAGTCTAAAACTGCCTTTTTAATTTCATGGCCCCCTTTATAGTGTAAGGAGTAATGCTCCCCGGGGACTGCAGCTGTCCACTGTTCCAATACAATAGCATGGGTCAGATAAAGAGGACGAACACAAGGAGCAAATAAAGTGGCTTTCCTTTCCTCTCTCACTCCCAGAAAAAGGGAACACCCTGAATGTGTTGTACGTTGCAGATTTGAATGATTTCCATTAGGTTCATTTGTGTGCACATGCAAGAGTGTTTGAGTGTGTGAGACGGTGTGTTGGGGGTCGTGGTTTTGGATGAACACATAAACGATCATTTTCACATTTCAAGGAGATATTTTCATATCAATTTCAAATATATTTTATTATTTTATTTTTTTAAACCAAAAAAACAACAAAGGCCTATTTCAGTAACAAAACTACTTACAGGTTAACTGATTAGAAACGTTATTGTCGAAGTTAGATTTCATTTTTATTGTTACAACAATAGCAAACGCAGGTGCTATGTTGGTATGTATGATTTCTGTTTTGATACAAGCATAACTGAAGAAAATATAACAATTTCAGTAAAAAAAAAGATAGAAACACTTGAATAATGATAGTGGAAAAACATTAGTAAGTACCAGAGACTTTCCCACCCAACATGGTTGGTTCTGTCCAGAGTCTCTCTCTCTCTCTCTCTCTCTCTGACTCTTTCTGTCCCGTTCTCCCCTTCTTTCGCAGGAGGGCCTCTTTCTCTCTGTCTCCATCTTGAAAAGCAGAAGTTTTCGAGTTTTCTCTCGTTCAGTCCACAGCTGCCGCTTCACACCAGTCAGTGGAAGCGTCAGTCAGTCCATCTGCCTGTCTCTCTGTCTCATCCCACCAACTATTCAGGGCTAACACGAAGAGATCCTTTGTGTCTTAATCAGCTAGTTTTCATCTGAATCACCTACTTTTTACACAATCAAACAAAGACGGTTAAGCGGAACATCTAAACACAATTTCTCTGCGTTGACGTCATTTTTGGGAGCTCTGTGCCAGGCTCCAGACTGGCCCGTTGCATAGCTCACATAGTGTTTCTTTCTTCTGAGGGCCTTTTTACATGAAAACAATCTCCCCTCCCGCCCTGCTCCCTGTCCAACGTAACACATAATATAATCACATCGCCGCTTCCCTCCAGCAGTGGCTGCAATCCTTAAAATGACCATTTCCCATTGCTGCTGTCTAACTGCTTGATGGATAAATAGAACTGGCGTGAAATATCATACTTTAAATTTAGTTTATGATAGGAAAAGGAGGAAAATAAATCAGTCTTGGTAGATCGGTGCAGGGATAATGGTCTAACTGCAGTACAAGTGCAGCTGTTCTTTGAAACGCTGGGCGGAAGATATTTGGCTAACCACTTCCGGTGTCTCACAGGAGACGTTTGATCTCCCTGTGTTCACGGCCGTCAGCCCGCTTGACGAGCCACCGGAAATCCGTTGGTTTTGTGTGGCGGTGATCTGAGGTGGTGTTTATCGGGTGGTTGGTTGATCTACTAGAAAACGGCCCTTTTTTGAATGTTTGCCGGGCGTCTGATATGTTCTTTGTTCTTCCCCTCCGACAAGAGCCAGGTTCAGGGGCTATGTGTTGTGTTTGTACGGACCAAAATCACTGCACTCCAAAGTTTTCCCTTGTTTCACATCTGTTGTGAAAGGGGGACCATGATAAACGTTTTAAAGCCGACACACAGAGGTACGTTTCTGCTTTTGTCGGCGTCAAAGTTAAACCTTTAAGATATTGACTGAGAATCCGCGAGTTTTTTATTCATTGGTAGCTTCTATTTAATTCTTATTGATCCAAAACTTTGCGACTACATGAATTTAAAACAAAGATACTCGGGGTGTTTAGCACCGCCCGGCTGAGATGTTGGCGACTCGTGAAGTAAGTTGATGGCAGTCTGGTGCGTTCAAGGCGCAGAGGACCGCGGACATCTCACAACCGGACCCAATTCATTACCCATGAAATTGAACGGTACGGTAGGCAGGAGGGGATTCAGCAATGTGAGCAGGGCAAAACCGTGAAAGAGTTGAGAAACATTGAAGAAGTAGCCGTTTCACTTCTTATCTGCTATGAGGAAACAAGGCAAACTTTGAGGTCCCGGTTCCGGCTAAAACTAAACTGTATGGGAAGCTCGTCATTACTATCTGGGGATTCCCGGCTTAATACGACGTTAAACTGGGTTCCTCCTACGCAATGAAGGCAAATGATGAATTGCTAATGGATGTTGTAAAGCACTTGTGAGCTAATGCTGGAAACAGAAAATGCAGGGGAATACACCCACAAGCTGTCCAGACCGACAACTTTGGCCATATGTTCCCTCAAGTATATTGTCAGGATTGGTGTGTGGTCAATCAGTGAAGTGCACTGAGAGCCATGAAACCAAAGTCAACTTCCATGCATGTGAAAAGCTACACGGGCATTAAACTGATTCTGACTCATTAGTCAGCGTAAATACCGACTGTTCTAGACAAATCAAAATGAGGGGCTTTATGGGATTTACGGTAGGACATGGTAATCAAAATTCCGGTACAATCTTCTACCTCCAAGATGAGTCGGTGGGTGATAGTCGAGTTTGAACTGGTCTAAGGGGGACAAACTCACTAAAGACAGGAGGAAAATATTTAACTAGGTTGAACAGAATAGTAGAATAGTGGAAGTGAAGTAACTGGATAAGGGTGGACTGAATCAGGGCTAGAGATCCAAGGGTACAGCACCGGTTACTCAGGCGCCCCATCTCCCACCCCTGTTTTCTACCATTAGGCCCATCACTGGAAGATGGGATGGAAGGTGGGACACTGATGGGACTTGATGAACTTGATGGCAAACTTGAGCTCCTTGCTCCTCTTGTCCCACTTGTGAATGGAAGTGAGCAGCAGCTGCTGGTCCACCTTGCGGCCCATGATGAGGAAGTTGGAGCTCAGGCTGTCCAGCTGGGAGCAGGGGCAGTTGGCGCCATTTTTGATGTACAGGGTGAGCTTCTTCAGGTCTTTTTTGCGGAGGACGCCCAATTTCAAAACCTTCTTTTTCTTCTGTGCTGCGATCAGCTTTTTGTCACCCTTCTCCTTCTTCACCTCCTTGATCTTCATCTTCATAACTAAGAAAGAACGGCATGAGAGGGTTAAAGGCAAACAATAATTACTTTGATAAAAACACCCTCCACCCACTAATTCCATAGTATGCACTTGGTTAGCTATGTTTTCCCCAACCGTATATGTCTGTTTTTTTCTATTTTTCTATTTTTTTCTATTTTATCCCCTTTCCCCCCACCTGAATTCCAATTCAATTCAATTATTGCAGGATTTGTTGCTTTGATACCCTTCTAGAACATCGTCAGGAAGGAGGAAGCCTTAGCATGTGTCTCCTCCAAGTCACGTGACAGCTAGCCTTCACTATTTCTCACATCACGGTCTTGCGGGGAAACCACAGTGCTCGGCTGTTGGGGGAAAACGAAGCGAGAGTGTTTCCCATTCATGTAACCACGAGCGCCCAGACGACCCAGAGGGGTACACTTGTAAACCAAGAATCCTTTATCCAACCTAACCCCTATACCCATGTGAGGCTTAGCCAATTATGCCCCACTAGCTATGGACCTCCGGCCATGGCTGGAAACGGAGCAGCCGGGATTCGAACACCCAACTGCATGATGCAGAGATGCACTGAACATAGGTGCCTTACCCCCCATATGCCACCGGAGGCCTTGTACGTGTCGGTTATGATTTTGGTACCAAACATTTTCCACCATTGAGATGACACATTGTTGTATCATTCTGTTTCTTCTGGGCTGGCTGACAGCAGGAGCGCTGAGCACCATGCTTTGTACTGCTTGGTAACGAGAATCCTCATTTAACTTAGAGCAACAACCCAAAACTTTTCTAAAAGAGAGTATCTGAAGATATATCTTTGTCATATATGTTTTTCTACCAGTTTCTCAGTCGGTCTTTCTAAAGTGACCGTTCTAGGCCATTCCTGTGGTGTGACCAGATACATTCAGTCCAGACGCAGGGCAAACGGTAAGATAATTGTTCAGCAAGTCCGCTCTGTATAGCTTGCTAATGCAAAATGTTAGTTGAATACTGATGTTATTAGACATTTCTCCCCCATCTGAAGGTAGACCCCTGCTTTCATAGCAGATTGGAACATAATTTTCTACAGCCATGAGCAGTAGTAGATATCAGCCTTTGAGAGTTTTTTTGTTCTTTTTAGTGAAGAGTACATAAATGTATGATCCAATACAAGATGAGAGATGTTTAAAAGAGGTTCATATTGGATAATGATCAAAATGGATCATTAAATGTTCCAACAGATTTGTTTTTAACATTCATTATCTTGCTTCAAAATGCAGGACATCTCAGTATCGAGGACATCTGGCCAACTATTTGGGAAAAACCGCTAGATATGGTACAGCGCCACAGTGGTTAGTACTGTTGCATCATAGCAAGAAAGTTCGGGTTCAAATCCCGCCCCAGGTTCTTTCTGTGTGGATTTTGCATGTTCTCCCCGTGTCTGTGTGGGTTTCTTCTGGGTGCTCTGCTTTCCTCCCGAAAAAAAAAAAAAAGAAGACATGCAGGGGCTGCAGATGCAGATTATCTTGAAGCTATTATCTGGTTCAGTGCATTATATGATGATATTTATTTTAAAAGCTGTGCAATGTCCCTTAAACAAATGCACACCTTAAGAAGGAAAGGTGTTCAACATTAGTAAAGGGTAATTGTCAGTATTAATGAGGGGGTAGTAGCATGGGCGGTTTTACGAATCATTAATTTTCCTACATGGAACAAATGAGAACCAGGTTGTTTTGTTAGCATCATCAGAGTGCGTGTCTACGGGTACAAACGGTGACAAACCTACTTTGCTTTAACATTTATGGTTCGTCACAAAACCACTGGACGGAGGTTAAAATATGAACTGCATATGAAACAGAAAAGTAATATCAACCTTTTTCAAGTACAAGGCAGAAGGTTTTGCCTATAGGTCATATGTGTTATATCGTGCTCCACATGACATTTTCTAAAAGGAACCCCTTTTATTCCAGGTACCAAAATCATCTAATTACAGATAAAGATAAACTAGGCTTAAATAAAGCTAGGCTAACAGAGTGTAATCCGATATATCTTTGTTTATCTTCATAGGTCTTGCAGCAGATAACATGTGCCTACATATGTGCCAAGAGTATGTCATTGCCCCAGTCCCAGATAACTTCACAGATAATATATTTTTCCACATAGATGTGTACTTCGACTATCCAAAGAATATGCGATGGATAACTTCTGCGGACTAGATGTGTAGCGTTAAGTTACCAAAAGACACCGGGATGTTAAACTAAAGCACCACTGATTCGCATCTGCTATGCACTCTCATGTTTACGTATCAAACGTACGCACGAGAGATTAGAATTGAACCGCCAAGCATTTTAGAGAGGGACCTCTTGGGTTAGCGGTTTGATGGGTTAAATTAATCACGGGTAAGAACTGTCCCCGATTGTCTCGGTGAAGTGGCTCGTCCGCTGAGCTATAAACTCACATTGTTACGCGCTGGTTCACGTGTACGCGAAGAAGTAGCATGCTCAACACAGAATGCAACCATTAGCTGCTTTCAGTCCACGTCCTGTATGGAATCCCGTTCCATACGGACGTGCCTCTGCTGTGGGCACTCACTGCAATAGTTTGTGCCAGCAGGCCTGAGCAAATGTGAGGGAGTTGATTGAGTGCATTCGTTGTGTGTGTGTGAGAGAGAGAGAGAGAGAGAGAGAGAGAGAGAGAGAGAGAGAGAGAGCATGTAT
>OMLC01043186.1:0-11312 GCA_900302585.1 Regalecus glesne | reverse complement strand
CAGGAGATGGAATGGGTTGTCTAGTAATCAGAAGGTCACTGGTTAGATCACCAGATCCTTCATAAAGCATGTTGAATTGTCCTTGAGCAAAACACTGAACTGCTCACTGTGTGCTGTAGATTCCCGCTGCTCCTCTACAAAAGGTTTGATTAAATGCAGAGGACAAATTTCATTGTAAGACTATAATGACCAAATAAAGTGTCCTTTCCTTTTCTTACCTGTCCTTCCTTTTTTCCCCTTCCATCTCCTTTCCTTTCTATTCTGCCCACCTCAAATGTCTGACTCTGAATAGGCAATTCTAACAGTACCATTATTTTAATTGCTATACTTGGTTCAGATGTGTTCTTTTATTACATCAGACTTACATTGCCCCTGTGTTTCATGGTTGGACTGATAGTAAATGAGAACCTGACTTAGACATTCTAGATCTTATCTTTGTGTATGTATGGTTGTCATTGTTAGAGTCATGACTCAGAGCCAGAGCTTCTGAGGTGGTCTCTAGATTTAAAGGTGATAGCCTTGCAACCTGCTTTCCTTCTGTGGGAGTTAGAGGTGGAAGCTGCTGGCGGTTTGGTTTGCTATCTTAAAAAAAGATGATCTGATTTTAATATGAGTTGGAAAATGCTGTAAAAAGAACAGAATGTACAACAAAGTTCATGAACAAGAATGGAACTGAGCATGTAAACAAATACACGATAAACACTTATTGATCTAAATTTGAATGTTCTGCAATACAGCATCTTTTGTCTCTTTTCTCATTCGTTTTCTCTCACTCATCTCGATCCTTATCGGTGCTCCCTCGTCCTTTTTGAATCATGTGTCAATCATGTGCCCTTGGCCAATCATGTCATTTTACAAATCAAGTTGAAGCCAGACTTGCATACCAAGTGCATTAGATAATTCTTACATCAAAGCTTTCAAGCCCCTGTATTTGTTGAGCTCTATTTTTAGAGTCTGACTTTTGCCTCGCTCCTACAGTACAAATGGCATCACAGTCACTACAGTACAAATGATCATGAGTACTAAACATGTACTAAAGACAAACATAGATATTGACTGACACAGTGCATACTTAGCACAAGCAAATTTTTGGCTTCTTGTACATTTGTGTATGTCAATATGCACACACACGTAGAAGTACAGGATCAGTTTCTAGTCTGCTCTCCTTGTCCTCTAATGAAGTCCATCAGTGAACTAAAGAAATCTCACTGTCCATGAAAAATATCCACATCACAAATAGCTCTTCTTTGCACACTCTTGTAGTCATGCAAGTTATGATGAGATACATTGATTATGAATAAATGCTAGAGTTAGCATGTTATTGGACACCCCCCCCATGCACCTCCTCCTTCCACAGCTTAAAGTGCCCAAATCCAGATAATATTTTCCCCTCACCAATCAAATCAGTGGGTGTTTAGATGGTGAAAGCCTTCTATTAAAGTGCAGTGGGGTTAGACAGATGGACAAACTGACGATGATCTTTGATAAAACAATTTGTTGTCTCCACTGTGGCTCACATTTATAGGAGCAGTTGTAGAAGAGGGGGCTTGTATGTAGAGGCAGTTGAGGAGATGACTGAAATTAACCAGAAGAAAGGGATGGATTGGTCTTTTTTTCCACACATATTCTCTTGGACTTTTTGAAAACAATGGTCCATTGTTTGCTTGAATGTCTGAACTGATTCTCTGTTTCTCTATGGCTTATTTAGTAGTGGGGGTACTGTCACACAATGCTGAGAATCACAATCCTGTTTCAGGGACAGCTATAGCTCAACTTCCTTCCCTGGGGTGATTACCTACCAAGATCTGACCACATATTAAGAACATTCGTGAGTACACATGACATGTTCCACCTCCAGCATTCAACCTCCATAGGGTTTACTTTGGGCTCCTATTTGTTTTCTTTTATGTACATTGTTTTTCCAAGGCACAGGGAACATGAACCCGTGTGCGACATGTTGTGCCATCTAACTTGCCTTAATCTATAGCTACTACAAAACTCTGCATCTTATCTTTCCGTCCCTGGCAATATCCGTCTGAATCTATCCCTTCCTTTACATACAAGGCCAGTGCTATCATTGTTTCTTCTTTTGGCCAGTGAGAGTATTTAGCAGGTTCAAAGTTGATTTAATAGTGCTGAATTCAAATAGTATGTCTGTTCCTTATCATGATAATAAATAATAATTGTTCCCTTATCAGTCCCACAAGGGGAAATTTGCATTTATCTGCATTTGACCCATCCAATTGTAAAGGAGCAGTAAGCAGCCACCATGTGGTACCTGGTGAAAAGTGGCTGTTGAATTCTTTGGTAGTTTTTCTTTTTGAGTTTTTGATTCGGTTAAATGATAAATGGACTTGTTCATATATAGCACTTTTCTAGTCTAGCGACCACTCAAAAGTGCCTTTTGAATGCCTCACATTTACTGAGCCCCGCGGTTTGGATACAAACCCACTACACCTCTCTGGAAGGGGCATTTCTATGAAATGTAAATAGGCTGTGTTCTTGTTCTGTGTTGTTGCTAGGGAAGGCACAATATTTCGGGGCCATTTTCACAGACCTGATCCAGGCAAAAGCTGCAACAGTAGGCCCCAAGGGAGAGGATGTGGTAATTCTAATATTACACATATCCAGCAGAGATGTTTTGGGGTTGAAGTGACATGTATTAGTCTCGTACAAAATTCCTCTGACTGAAAACCTGAGTTTAGACGAGACAGAAAACTGATCCTTGCACCATGAGGGTTTTCTGTCTTATTTATCTTTTTCACATGATTTATTTCTTTTTGCATTTTTAAGTCTATTTATGAAAGATAAATGCATTATAACTACCCGTCATCAGCAAAAGCTTCATGAACATCAGTTTCTCAGATGTTTAAGGCTTTGCATTATGGCTGTGAGTATCTTCCTAGGAAGGCTTCAGCCATTCTACTTTGTTGCTCATTTTACACTTTGACAGGATGTATCATTCGATGGCTATGAACCAACATTAGAGACAGACAGGTCTTGGCTGTTCATTGACTATATAATTCAGTTTCTCTGTATTTCAAGACAAATGTCTTCCTCTCTACACTTTTCCAAATGTATACACCAACCGTACTATGCCTGAAGACAGATATTTGGCAAGTGTGTGGCTTCATGGGTTCCCCAGACGCGGCAGCTGTCCACTTCTCCTGTACATTAGGATGGGTTAAATGCAGAGGACAAATGTCATTGTGAGAATACAATGACCAAATAAAGGGTCTCTCCTTTTCATGAGTGGAAGCCAGTGTATTTTTATTTGTGTGCATGTGTTGATGTGCATGCACACACTGGTTAAATTAGTCAAAGTTGGGGAAAAATAAGCCATATTTCAGAAAAATTGATACATATATTCATGATCAATTACTCTCTCTTTACCCATTTACATGTATGACATACATAATGAGCGTAAACCAAAACCTTCTTCAATGTTGAAGATACCTTTTTTAAAATAAAGATTTTAAAGACATGCAAAAATCTTTAAACAGCTAAGCTGTGACTGTTTTAGGACACGTTTGGAGGACATAGAAGTGAAATGGCTTTATTACCACATGACCAAGGCTGATGTAATTTGTTCTCTGCGTTGAATCCATCCTACTGTATTGGAACAGTGAGCACAACCGTGACACAGCGCTCAGGGAGCAGTTAGGGTTTCAGTGTCTTGCTCAAGGGCACATCAACATGCTTTCTGCAGGGGCTGTGGATTGGACCACCAATTTCTAATTTTTAGACCTCTCCCCTACTTCGACCCATGTCTTCCCAATCATATAGTTCCATGGCAGGCTTTTCCTATAGGGTTTAGTTTGCTTTTGACTGAATCCAGCCGTATGGGGCAGATGTGGTCTTTGGACAGCTCATCCACAGTACTGAATCCAGTGAAGCAGATGACAATAGAAACCACTGTCCATCCTCAATAATCTCTTATAAAACTCTGCTATCCAGAACAATTCTGCCAGTATAGAATAAAAATTAGATTGCAAGGCCCATGGACTTTAACATTCGCTCTCAGGCACATACAATCAATTTGTTGCAAACACACTATATTGTCACCATCACCTTCAGACACACACACACATACACTAGCTGAACAGATTTGTTGGGAAAGTTGTTTTTCTTTGCCCAATCATTGGGTCAGTGGGAGTGGGCTGCAAATTGACTGTTTCTCAAGGCCAAATCCCATTGTTGTGTTTGCCTCAGGCAAAATGCAAATAATACAATGGATAAGCGTGGCTATGCACCACACATATTGAACTTCCTCTGCAATGAAAATATGGCAGTATCACTGTAAATTGATTGGTCTTGTTGACACTTTTACATGTTTCCTCAAATTTTGAAATGATAGATAACATGTCACTGTTCACGGGCCGTACATTCTCCCCATTTCCAAAACATTTCAATTCTATGTTGAATCCAGTTTTAACTCAAAGAGGGAATTGTCATTTTTGTCTAAACAAATTATTAGCATTGGAAGCAAACCATTGTTTTTACTTATAATTGCATATATCCATCAAAGTCACATTTTTGGTGGTTGTTCGTAAGGTAGAGTTCGGTGGTTAGAGTGCTTGTTTTGGGAGCTCACACGAGCCAGAAGCAGTGGGTTCAAAATACGCAGGATGTCAGGACGGGCGTCTGACTTGATTCCCCCCAAACTCCTTCTAAGTCGGTGTCCATCCCCACAACGTGGGGACTAATTGTGACATGTGAAACTTGCCTCTTTCTCATTCACTGTTCAATGGGGGTTGCAGTAGCTCAGTGGTGGAGTGCATGGTTCAGGAATTGACGAGTTGAAGGCTGCTGGTTCAAGCCCACTGCAGGGTGTCAGGAAGGGCATCCGGCCTTAACATCCCAAGATCCATCTAAGCCTGCACCGCCCCCACAACTTGGGGACTGAGTCGGGTTCGTAAACCATTCTTACGGCGTGTTCAGATATGATCAGGTCTTTGAGTCACAAGTGTTTTAATTTGATTTGTTAGTTGGCAGTGACTCAGATGAAAATTCTCTGAGAACTGACATGTATGTAATATGCGATTAAACACAATAAATTAGGGAGATTTCCAATTCAGCTTTGAGAGAATACCATGACAACCTAGTTTTGGCAGATTCTGTGAAAGCATTCCACTGGGCCACTTGCTGTTCCTTTTGATCTCAACCCTCAGCTTTTTGATTCTCTTGCAGTGGACGTTACAGTAAAGCTTGTGTGACGGAACTCTGGCAGGGTCACGTCTGGCTCAGCATCTGAGAATCCATCACCAGGGCAGTGCCAGACTCTGTCCCTTCAAAGCCTCCGCTCAGAAAGCATTCCACTGCACATCCATTTTTGCATGCTTGGATATGATCGTTAGGTGTGATTGTGCTGCACAGAGCTGGGGCAAGGGGCTGCCTTGTGAGATAAAGTCATGCAAAGGACAAAGAGAAATATACATAGGTTATCATCTCCAAACAACACACTTGCATAAATTGGGGAGAAGGGAATGGAGGGCAGAAGATAGGAGAGATGAACTGCAGACTACAAGAGGACAGATGAGAGAACAGTTTGTTTTCCCAATAAATGTTTCCTCCTCTTTCCCTTGTGTGTGTGTGTCAGAGAGAGAGAGAGAGAGAGAGAGAGAGAGAGAGAGAGAGAGAGAGAGAGAGAGAGAGAGAGAGACTAGCACCGTCTCAATAGGAGCTACAGGACAGGGACTCTGGCTTCAGCTTGTCTAAAAGTTTCTGTCTCGAGGTTTTAGAACAGTTATCAATGAGAATCATACCTGTTGATCTCTGAGAGGAAGCTGTAGGTTTTGTGAGGAGGCGGTCGCCCAGACCTGTTGACCTTCACCCCCGGTGATTCAGTCTGGATGAGGGGAATGTAGATGTCTGTAGGATAGAGTCAATTCATTTGCCTATGAGATAGCTTAATGTCCCACCTGTACTCTGGCAAACAAATACAAACAAGCAGGATGCCTCATGGAAGGAAATGCAGGTTTCAGTACGTTCTGCTGCTTCTGTGTGTCTAAGAGAAAATAGCTAATTCATGACTCTCCACACCGTGTGTGTGTTTGTGTGTGTGTGTGGTTGTTTTGCACTTCCTCATTTTAATTTTAATGTGGTCGTCAAGCTAACCCACACAGCATCATTGATGACTCCATTTCATTTTGAATGAATCTCAGATTTGGAATCTGTGATCACACGGCTCATATCAGTAAGGGTTCCAGTAAGCTAAACAAAAGAGACAACGTTCAGCATTCTCTGGTGGATTGAGGTGATGTGGATCAGGTCACCGTTCTAAATCGATGAAAAAGCCCGGATGCTGAATCTGATTTCAGCTGGGTACATTTAAAAACCATCTCTGAGAAGAGCCGCACAACTCCGTGGCACTATGTCGGTCTCTCACGTAAGAACAAGCATCTTAAGAAACAGTAGTTCTTGCCTTCAGGATGAGTGGCTATGACAACAGGACTGGAAGGGTCACTGAAGGGTCCTGCCCCAGTCTTAGAGATGCAGCCCACCCTGAAAATGTACGAAGACCCTCTGCGTAAATCCTTCACCACATAGCAGCAATCGGTCACCTCCTCGGACAGCAGCCTCCACTCCCCACCTGAGGAAGCATGCGGCATGTTTAAGTCAAGCTAGTCTTTATCTCATTAATTAATCATGTAATGAATGAATATGCCCATTGTAGAGTCCGGGCCCACAGTATCTCAGTGGTAGAGCACATGTGTTGGGATCTGACGAGCCAGAGGCTGCTGCTTTGAACCCAACGCGGGGTGTCAGGAAGGGCATCCGACCTTAATCCCCGATGCTCCACCTGAGTCTGTGAGTCTGCCACAACATGGGGACTCATGTTGACATGTCAAAGGTACCTCTCATCCCTTCTATCTACAGTCTTCTACATTTTCAGTGCAGTTTATCAAACTAATGGTTCAGCAGAAGCGGACTTTTCATGTAAATTTGAGAGTAAAGAGTAAATGCACATCCTTGACTGAGCTCTCTGGGAAGGGCCTGTAGCAATGGTCGATGTCTTTTTTTCCACATCTGGATGTGAATGTTGTCAAAGCAACAGTACGTCTAGCGCTGGGAGCACATCAGATGGTTTAAAGGCTCATTATCAGAGTTGGGAGAGAGCATCTGTGATGCAGGGGTACCAAGCCTAAAACCAGTCACCAGGGTCAGATCAGGGCTATATACGTAGGGTACCGTTCACATTTGAACCGGTGCTGGTATGTAGTGTGTTACTAGCTAGGTGCAGATGCTTCAGTTATGAACCGAAGTTGACATGTATTGGTTTCTTTATTGCCGTATGACTGTTGTCACCTACCCTCTGTACAGCACTGAACACGATAAACAGGAGGCTCAGGGGACGGGACGGGCTGCCACACCAACAGGAGGTCACCTCCCGCCAACTGGATCACATCAGCTCTGTTTGGGCAGCATGGCACAGCTGACGAGAGGTGAAAGCATCACACAGACACAGAATGAGGTTGACGGTGAAATAGATGAGGAGTCTGGGCAGTTCACCAGGGGACAGATTGGACCATTTTCCATACCTTTAGTCTTCTTGAATGCAGGTATTTTGAAGGAAGACAAGAATTTGGAAGCCTTCTTTTTAGGACTCTCGATGGCAGGGCTCCGCTCCTTACAAGGTGAGGTGGGAGACTCGGAGGCTTTTACTATTGGTCCTGTGACATGCAACACACAATGCAACACAAGCAAGTAGTAAAAACTGGGCCAGACCCAACAGCTGTCCAGGACCTCATGTAAGAGTTCTTGATAATGCGGCAATCCCCCATCAGTGGCTTGAGGAGAATGAGATGTGGTTACTTACAAAATGGCTTTTAATTTTAAATCCAAACGGCTGTTTTGCAGTTATTTTCTTATTTTAATCTTTAGCTTTTCGTGACATGATCACTAGTCAACTGAGCTTCCCTATTCAAAATAATGGACATGACTTCTCGGACTGGAAACGGCTTACCTCCTTTACTCAAGTCCTCCTTACTGGAGGATCTGGTGAAGAGCTTGGTGAGACTGGAAGCCGAAGCTCTCATCCTCTTCTTCAGAGACAAGGTGGGGGTGTCTGGCTTCATGATGTCACCCAGGGTGGGTCCCAGCTCTGAGTCCTCCAGCTCGGAATAGGACTGTCCCGTCCAGGACTGCCTACGGAAGATCTTCAGAAGCCCTAGCTTTGGTGACCTTCCTGTAGGAGGTCTGGCTTCCAGGGCTGGAGCTGATGCATGTCTCTGGAGGCCCTGGTCTTCTTTCTTTTCATGGGCTCTGGGAGGCCTCTCTGGGGCCTGGAGAGAAGAGAGGCTGGGACTAGGGCTGGGCCTCACCGGGAGGATGTTCTCTAGATGACCTTTGCTACTCTGGGCTAGGTTAGGGTTGGAGCGTGTACGATTTCTTGGTGGTGCCTGAGGAAACAAGCTCCTGGATTTTAATTCTCCCTCCGTCTGCTGCAAAGCACGCATAGGGATCAGAGCCCCATCCCGCTCATCATAGCTCCCTCCTTCTCCAGTAGCGTATCTATCTGCAAAATGACAATGACTCAGCTCCTCACAGGAGCCAAGTCGACTGGAGGACTCTGAACCTTCGCGCTCCAAGATATATGACTCGGCCAGAGAGCCTTGGGAGCTGGTGAGATTCTCCCCCTCCAGGAGGTGCTGATCCCGCTTGGGGTTCCTCGAGCCAAAAGCTAGTCCAGCTGCCATGGGATGCCTTTGTGTTGGAGCAGCACGGGCTCTGCTCCGAGTGGTCTGACCAGCATCCGGCAGGGCCAGCAGGGTCCTTCCTACCATCTCATCGTCTGTGAAATCCTCCCTTAGACTCTGACTCCCCTCTTCATCGCCTGGCTTCTCGCATTGGGACGAGGTGGGAGATCGTCGAGAGAACTCATCGAGTGATCTGCTCCTCCTGTGAGGAGGTAGGTTAGAGTGTGTGAGACCCACACCACTGTCAAAGGAGCAGGACTTCAGCATGGTGGGCTGAGCAGACCCCCATCTCTGGGCCCGGTTGGTCTCTGTCTCGTCCTCCACATACTCGATGAGAGGCTCATTGAGGCGTCCTGACCGGCTCCTGCGGAGCGGCTTCCGACCTCTCTCCTGCTTCTTGACCTGGAATTTGTCCCGTAGTGTCATGTGCCTGGCGGACAGCGGTGAGAGCTGCTGAGAGTTGTTGTAGAAGGTGCTCCGTATCAGGCTGCCACGGGGGATACGACCCCCATCGCTCCCTGAACCCTCATCACCTTCAGACAGGTAGAGGGACGGACTGCTGTCCCTGCTGATGCGATGCTCCCTCTGTGGTGTTTGTTGGCACGAAATCTCTGAGGAGCCAGCTGACAGTCGGCTCATGTTCCTCTCCAGCACACTCCTCCGTCCGTTCAACTCTTCATCCTCTTCCTCACCCAGTGTGACATCCCCCTCTTCCTCTTCATCTAAGCGGAATTTGGCGAAGGGCTCTGGGATCTGGGCTCTTTCAGTGAGGGGGTCATAGTCTTCCTCCGTCTCCTCTTCCTCCTCTTCAGTTGGGCTCTGGTGCTGGAAGAAGTCCCAGGAGTCTGCCTCGTCGTACTCCGATGATGAGCTGCTGCTCAGGGAGCTGCTGCTGTGCTCCTGTGGCTCTCGTGGGATGGTTATGGCAGTGTCTCTGAGCGGGGCTTCTAGGAGCTCCGAGATGGGCCTCAGGGTGAGCACTGAACCAATGCAGGTCAGAGAGCGCTGGATGAAGAGTCAGAGAGAGAGAAGCTGTTTACAAAAAGAGCAATTCAGACACTGCATTTAAACTCAGCATACTTGGCTGAGGTCCTTTTGCAGAGAGTGCTGAAGGAGAACAAGTTTAAATTCCTAAATCATATTATTATCCCATTGAAATGAATGAGGATTTACCTGCCACTTCCTTTTTGAGGTGAAGACTTTTAAACTCCTTGTGTTGATTTCTTCTGTCTCTTCTCCTGCATGTTCATCCTGAAAAGCAGAATAATCTTAAGCGATGGAGCTTTAATGTCATCCCAGCATTTAAAGGAATGCAAAGGAATTGTAGTATGTCCTACTACCTGGAACCATTCCTACCTGGAACCATTCATGGCTCAAACATTCAAAAGCAGATGGGCGCATCCTAAGTATGGAGAGAATAATGTGCCTTAATACCTTTTGTTGTACTGCACAAGTAAAATGTTAAGAATCGAATAGTAGACAGTTGTCAATATGATGGTCACTCTAAATGTCAACCTCTGATTGGTTTGACCTGTCCCCAAAGTATCAATAGGCTATAATGAACCCTGACATGGACTTAGTTATGGTACTCATGAGAATACATCATGGTCACATTAAATGGGAGTCGCTGCCCTTCCAGAAGGAAGATTTACTGGTAAACCCTATTCACAATCCAGTATGTCACTAGTACAATGTGATACAACCATACAGATTTCATACTCGGGGTTGGGCTGCAGGACCATGTGGAGGAAGTCTTGGGCTTCAGGGCTCCTGCACGTGATGTCAGGGGCCTCCCAGTTCAGGGTTCCCTCTCCTACCCTCAGGAGTGTCGCCCGGTCCGTTTCACCCACAAATGGGCACCGGCACATCAGACTGAATGGTCAACACAGACTCAATGACGGACATGCTCATCATTTTCAAATAACCAATGGCACACATCTTATACTTGGTTAAGGCTTACTTACCACAGAAAAGCCATAACACCCACAGACCTGTTGAAGAGAACGGGGAACATTTTAAGACAATGTACCTTCGCGTTTTTTATTTTCTGACTTACTGTTGAGCCCAGACATGCTGGTATTTCAAACTGAATTAAATATCAAGTATTACGAACTATTCTGAACGGTTATGCTCCTCGCAGTGAGACCCGCTATGTTGTCTGGTGTGGAGACGGTAGCACTGACAGACAGACAGGAGGTGGAGCTGGAGGAGGTGAAGATGCTGAGATTTACATTGGGAGTGATGGAGAAGGACCTGATCAGGAACCAGTATATTAGTGGAACAGCTCAGGGTGGAGGGTTTGGAAACAAAGCCAGAGAGACCAGACTGAGATGGTCTGGACATGTGTGGAGGAGAGATGCTGGTATACTGGGAGAAGGATGCTGGTATACTGGGAGAAGGATGCTGGTATACTGGGAGAAGGATGCTGAATATGGAGCTGCCAGGCCAGAGGAGAAGAGGAAGACCAAAGAGGAGGTTTATGATGTGGTGAGGGAGGACATGCAGGTGGCTGGTGAGACAGAGGAAGATGTAGAGGACAGGAAGAGATGGAGATGATGATCTGCTGTGGTGACCCCTGATGGGAGCAGCCAAAAGTAATAGTAGAAGTAGCAG
>OMLC01043184.1:0-15174 GCA_900302585.1 Regalecus glesne | reverse complement strand
TCTGCCTGAATGAGGCGAGGGAGGATGGAGAGGCAATATACAGTCCTATGTTGGGGAGTTCATTTTTTTTATTTGGTATATGTCTGCACATATTTTTTCCATCTATTTTCTAGATTTACCTTGCATATGCTCCATGTGTACTCTACACACAACCGTCTCCTACAGATTTATGTAGATATACAGCATCAAAAAAATTAAAATCATGAAAATACGTGCCCAGAGAATTGACCTAGGCAAGAATGACTTGCGGCTCACTGGTGAAACAGAAAAAGGTTCCACTGGGAACACAGAAACACAATTTATGTCTGAAGCTGTCTCAAGCATTCACTTATCACACACAGACAACTTCCTCTGCACTGTATGCAACAGCAGATCGACGCAGAGGAGTAGGAGTCCTTCGTAGGACTGACAAAACGTCGGTCATTAAAATTATCTTCTAGATTAACTTTTTATAATTCCCTTACCTGGATAACAGACATCAAGACAACGTTCATCTGATATGAAACATCAAGTGTTCCTGACACCGGCAACTTGAACAAACACGTGTCCATATCTTCTTCCGGATGGGGGCGGGGCGACTGTGAGCTCAGCCCGCCCGCTGCCGTCGCTCGTACCAGGCCGTTGAAGGATTGGACAAGATGGCGGAATTCTAACAAAGGAGTCTGGTCTAAAGTTCGTCATTTTCGAGCAACAGTTTGTCCCTAACTCTGTCATAGTCCGAGTTTAAAATAAGTTGGTTATGTACTATTTCCTTTCTAATATCCATACGCTAAGGAGACCTCGAAGATTCAGCCTGAGTCACTCTCTCGTTGGCGTCAGAATGAATTGCGACGGAGAGCTCCGCGGGGAGGCCACTTGGACTTTATGTACTTTTACATTAGCTTCATATATTTGGTGGATTTCGCAACTGTTCCGAACACCCGTTGTCCCTCTGCTCTGAGACGTCGCAGAAACACGTCGTCGAGGCTTGCAACGAGGAGGTGTAGAAAGGAAAGTGTTCACAAAAAAGGTGAATCAGTTCAACTGGATAATAAGTTAACTCAGAAACATCTCATTGATCATACAGAAGACATCCTCAGTCTGAGATGACTGCAGCATCCCCACCCTTATCAACAATACCGTTGCATGACAGCCAACAAAGGCTGGTTTCATATGCAGGTTGACCATTGACTGCATATTCAGTGGTAGTGAGTACTATTCACAGAGGTCTGGGGAATATTTGCAATCATTATAAGATGTTCACATCCTTGAGATGGAGGACTGCTGATTTGAAAGGGGTGTTTTAGACTATCTATGTGAAGAGGTAACCACCATCCTGGAACAAAGCTGGGGGCCCTAAGAGTATACCTGTCATGAAGGGGCGGCATAGCTCAGTGGGTGGATTGATCGTCTAGCAATTGGAAGGTTACAGGTTCAATCCCCCGTCCTGCAGAGAGCATGTCGAGGAGCAAAATGCTGTTCCCCGAGCACCATACGTTGGCAGCTCACTGCTCCTTTACAATAGGAGAGGTAAAATGCAGAGAAATCCAAATTTCCCCTTGCGGCACTGATAAGGGAATCCATCTATTTATCATTTTACAATGCTGTGATTAGGTGTCTATATGTTCAGGATATCATGTGGCTGGCTCAGTAATCCAGGTAAGGGAATCACAGACAAGGTGAATCAGTTCATCTGGATATGAAGTTTTATCAGGACTTGCTGAATGGGTCATCGTGTTATCAGGGAAAGTGTGTGGGGAAACCCTTATAGTTATTATATCACAGCTAACCAATTGGCTGCATCTGGGGTGCATCAGCCTCCTTTATCAGCATTCACAGCCTGCCACGAAGTGGTAGTTGGTAGCTGTAAATATTCAACAAAATGAGGTGAAACTTGGAAAAGTAGATGTTTTTTTGATCAATGTAACATATGGAGATGTTCCTGTCAGTAATTCTATAGCTCAGCGTTAGAGAATGCCCTTCAGGAACTGACGAGGCAGAAGGCAGCGGGTTCAAACCCACCGCAGGGCATCACAAAGGACATCCCACCTGGTCTGTCTTTGTCTGTGTGGGGGGAATTGTGACACACAAAACAGACCCCTCATTGTAATGTATATTAATGACAAAGACCAAGGAATATATTTGTAGATGAATTCAAGATGCATAGTGACTTAAAAGTGTAGTCACATGTTTTGGATTTGATTTAGGCCTAATAGATTTTTGGCCCATGAAGATTGTTCCTGTTCTTATACGTATAGTGCTTATGTAGTCTAGGGACCACTCAAAACACTTTACAATAAATGCCTCATATTTACTGAACCCGCAAGGATGATACGCAATAGATTTCTTTCACCTTTTTGAACATCTAACCCTGTCAACATTTTTTCCAGATTCTTGATTATTTGGCAAAGATTATCTAAAGCTTAGTAGATAAGTATTTGAATACTTGTCATGATTACTGACAGAATATTTAACAGCAATGACAGCACTAAATGGCAACAGAAGAGGTTTCCCTCAAGGTATGAGCACACATTTTTAGGGCTCAAGTCCAAAGGCCTTGAACCCTGTTGTTTTTCATACTGTTTTTTACGTTCCCTCAGAAAAGTTTGGGCAAATTCCTTTGAAATAGCAAATGAAATGCTGCCTATTGGTTGAAAATCGTGTGCAAGAAGTGCCTTCGATATATGACCACAATTGTCCATAAAGGTCAACTTAGAATAGTCATAAGTTCAATGCTATAAGTCTGATTTACATGAAACTTGGTACAGATGTCCATCTATCCCCAGTTGACACATTTGCTCCAAGATCACTAAAGCTCACCCAACTTGATTTTCCACTATTTAGAATTCTTTTGAAACCACATTTTTGACATCTCCTAAGTCAACTGTCAAATTTTTATCAAATTTTACTTGGATCATTATTGGACTGAGCTTATTAAGTGTGACATAAAACCTGTTGATGTCTTATTTAGTTTTCAGGATATTGACCCATGAACCTCAAAAGGGTATGGCTCAGCACAGATAGACCAAAGTTAGCAAGTACTGGGGCAAATGTATTGTTTTGAACCCTAGAATCATCACGTGCGGCTATTATTCTTAACATTATTTATTATCTCTAAAAGTGAGAGAGCCCCACACTTCCTTCATATCAGTGTGGTTTTTTTCAACACTGATGGCAGTGCTGGATTCAAATTTGTTTTGTTTTTTGGCATGTCTGTCTTTAGACCCATAAGGTGAATACAAAATGTCGTGTCCATGATAATCATCCCCAGCTTCTCTTTGTATTATCAGGCTATGAAGATGTGGAGCTGGGTTGTCAATGTGGCTGTCCTGCTGTCCTCCGTTAACTGGGCTCAAGCGCAGGGTAAAGTTACATGTGTCATTGTCCAGCTTACCTTATGTTCTTACTCATCATGTCAGTCCCATTATATTTTGAGGTCCTGGTGTGTGTGTGTGTGTGTTTGTGTTTGTCGGGGACTCAATGTACCCTCTTTTAAATTGTAGGCAGGTGTAACAATGTGGGAGCAGCAGACATTGTGTTCCTGGTTGATGGATCATCCAGTATTGGCAGAGCTAACTTCCTACAAGTGAAGGGGTTTATGGCTGGCATCGTGAAGCCTTTTGCCAGCTCTGTCAGCCAGTCAGGGATAAGATTCGGGGCTGTGCAGTACAGCGATACCTCCAGGTAATTTGACCAATAAGCATTTAACTTTCCTCTCTCTATGTATGCTAGAGGAGAGTATTACCTCATTTGATAAGAATAACTAATGAGCCGAAGTGTGATTTTCCCCTGCCAGAGTTGAGTTCACCTTTACCACCTACCTGAATGGCACAGAGCTGGTCAGCGCTATAGAGAACCTCAACTACAAGGGGGGAAACACTCGAACTGGTGCTGGACTCAAGTTTGTTGCTGACAACTTCTTCAATCCCACATCCAGTCGAGATGTTCCAAAGGTCTGTAGGGACAATGGACACATCTCCTGAAAATATCCTCAAATTAGACCATTTTCCTTGACAGAGCTCTTTCTTTTACCATGTGTCCTAACTCTTGCTATTCAGATTACCATACTGATCACGGATGGGAAGTCACAGGATACTGTACAAGAGCCAGCACAGAAATTGCGTGGTCAGGGAGTGAAGGTTTTTGCAGTTGGTACGAATTATGTGTTCAGTGACTTTTTTATTGAATCTTTTGAATTGACCAATTACTTGAATACGTTATTTTTATTTTCTTAACCAGCTGCTCTTGTCTGTTAGGTATAAAAAGTGCAGACCGCAATGAGCTGTTTCAGATAGCCACCCAGCCCAGTAGTGATTTCACCTCCTTTGTTGGGGACTTTAAACTGCTCAACACCCTCCTTCCTCTTGTGAGCCCTCGAGTTTGCTCCACCTCAGGAGGAGTCTATGCTAGTGATGGTAAACACACATACACACACATAAACACACACACACACACACACGTATGCGCACACATGTATGCACACACACATGCACACACACGCATGCATGCATACATAGGGTGGCGCAGTAGCTCAGTGGCTAGTGTGCTCATGTCGGGAACTGATGAGCCAGAGGGAGCCAATTGGAATACACCACAGGGCATCATGAAGGGCATCTGGCCTTAATCCCCCAAGCTTCATTTAAGTCTGTGTCCAGCCCCACATCCATACATGGGAACACACACACACATACAAACACACATACATACATTATTTGGTCCATCGGTTTATTGCATTTAGAATATTCATATCGAATAAAATATATCGAATTACCAGCTACATTCATGTGTCTCTCACTACCCCCCCCATCCTTGCAGAGGCCTTCTCTGGGCCAGCCAATATCAACTTCATTGCTCAGACCTCTGAATCACTCCGGTTTCGCTGGAGCCCTGCTGGGGGGCCTGTGAGTGGCTATATGGTCCAGTACACACCACTGTCCGGCCTCGGCCAACCCATCACAGCAGAACTACGTCAGGTGGGTTGTTGGGTCGACCATTTTCCCAATTCCCCTAAGTCCCTGTGGGTCATTAAAGATTCAGCACACCTACACGATAGCCTGTTAAATGGTAAATGGTCATAAACTTTTACTTATATAGCGCTTTTCTAGTCTAACAACCACTCAAAGCGCTCAGAGCTGTTCTCCCTGCTGCCCTCAAGGAGGAGATACAGGACTCTCAGAACACAGACCAGCAGACTGAAGTCACAAGACTTCTTAATAAAAACATGCAACCTTACTGTCTCTACAATCTGATGACCACCTGTGTAGTATCTTAGATTACTGATCATATATCTACCATTATTGCTTTTTATACTTGATCGATTGATTCCACTGTCACCTTTACCTATTTTATGCCTATATCTGTTATACCTATTGCTTGTTTTGCTTTATATGTATGTTTATGTATAAAAATTTCTTATTATGTATCTTATTTTATTTATTCTACCTTCATCTCATGTTTTTATCTCATCTTTATCCAGCCTAATAATATCACATGATTTTACTTGTACAATCAGAGTGACAATAAACATCTTGAATCCTGAAATCTCTAATCTTGAATTCTCAGCCAGTATACAGCGAAAGCAGCACATTGACATAACCTAGAGTTACATGGCTAATTGCAGTAGTGCCTAGGAAAGCTGGGAAGCTTGCTTTGTGAGACAATGTGGGACTTTTAGGTTTCGTATGAACATGTCTAATGGGTGGATCTTCACTTGTAGCTGTGCTAGAATTAAACTTTGGCAGAGAAAAACATGAAATATCCCATTTGTCTACCATGGGAGACATGATATCGAAGAAGAACAGTATGGTTCAGCCATCTCAGATTTCAGTTTCACTTTGCCATGCTTGACTATTATTTTCCCAATAACAACCACTAAATATTCTGTGGACACCCCTTGTCTACTCTGCAGGAGACAGTGGCTGCAGGTCAGAAGACCTTCACTGCTCGGGAGCTGAGGTCAGGGACCGACTACCTGGTGACTATCATCGCCCAATACCCCAACAGTGTAGGAGAGTCTGTCTCCGCCAAGCAACGAACCAGTGAGTCCATAGAAAGACTCGTGCAAGGACAGCATGGATACCTTTGGTTATCACAATGCTACGCTGTTTAGTTACTTTGAGAAAAATGTAATATATGGGGATACTATTCTTATAGGGCTGTTCATCTGATTGCATATGTCTACTTTTCCTCACCAACACAAGTTTCACTCTCGTTTCAACTTCACCTTCTCTCCAAAACATTTTTCTTTCTACCCTCACCATCACTCAGAATCTCTGCCCGGGGTGTCCAGCCTGCGTCTGATGCAGGCAGGCTTTTTCTCTCTCTTTGTGGCCTGGGACCGGCCATCATCCACCTTCCAGGGCTACAGACTCACCTATGGGCCACGAGGTCAGGCACACATGTCCAATGTCTCTCCATATGTCTATCAACCTATCTCTCTGTTTCTGCTTCACAATGGAATCAATGGAACCTTCTTGTCAAAATAAAGTGAAATAGTAAGAAATGAAGACAGGAGGGGAGCTATGGTTAGCCTGTTTGTGGCAAGCTGGAAACATCTAGAATTTTTGGCACTCTTGTAAAAATGGGTAAATCAGGCTTCCCTCACACCTTAGGTGCTGGTTGTCAGCCCAGTATACCCAATATACCCTAAATTTTATTTACATTTTCATAAAGAACATTTTCTAATGTAAAGAAGTCTCAGCAATTGGCTGCAGCCTTTCAAGAGGAGTAACAGAGAGAGGGTGTGGCACAGATCATCAAAGTATAAAAGTACCTGGGTGCTTATGTCATGATTCATGAGAGAAAAGTGGCCCCTGAGGAGGTATATAAACAGTCTCTCCACACACAAGGCAGAGAATAGCACAAGCATGCCTAGCTCAGAAGTTGTTCCTTCTGGGATGTGGGAGGAGTACCAGTCTTAAATGGAGTGCCTCTATTCAAACTGGCACGTAAGTGTATGTTTTAATAAGGTCAGGGTGTATTCTGTGATAAATGGTGTGGTGTTTCTACCTGTTGCTGCGTCAACCAGTTCTAGCAAGTGTGCATTTTTTGACACAGGTAAACCAAGTAAGCAAACACCCCCTCACATGTACATCAAAGACATGCACGTTTGCATTCATGCATGCACAAAGTGGGATTTACTGCTTTCAGGGAGCCACAAGCTCAGTTGCCGTCCACCTACAACTGCTTCTCCACTGCTTGCAGTTGATCTCTAGCTAATATGTCAGTATTTAGTATAGTAAAAACCAGTCCCACTAAATCCATTTTAAAAAGAGTAGTCGATGAGTCATTTGTCAATCAAATGAAAAATAATCAATAATTATTATTTTGGTAAGTGATAAATTATTACAATAATGTATCTAGTATAATACCAAAAATTGTTGGGTTCAACTTTAAAAATACAAAGATTTACTTGACTTTTAAGACATCCCTATGGGCTCTGGGACCTCATGGTGGGTATTTAAATAAAATGAATAAATCTCCTTTTATAGGGAAAGTGCATATTAATAAACACTTGGAATGTTAATACGCCAGATTTAGCCAACAGGCTATTTTTATCTGTCCCAAGCACTTAGGAGTTCGATATCTTGCTCAAGGACACTACAACATGCTTTCTGAAGAAACTGAGTATCAAACAACCAATCCTCTGCTACCAGATGACTGCGGTACCTCCTAAGCTATGCTGCCTCTGAATTTGATTTTTATTTAGACTTCATGGTATACGATAAATGAAGAAATTATGAAAATAATTAACAGTGCATCAACGCTGACACTGGTATCAGATATTGGGGTGATGCAAGACTAAAATGAAGTATCAGTATTGCAGATTTTACACAAGACTGAAATCTGATACTGGAATCCATGAGCAACCTGTCATATAAAAAGCAAAATGCCATGACTTAGTGCTTTTTGGTCACACAGATGCCTGTGTTTCTTTAAAATCTAAAAACACTAAGCCTGAACTAAAAGTCTTAGACTGCACTGCAAGTAAGTAAAATTGTATTAATATACAGCACTTTTAAATACACATGGTTACTAAGTGCTTTACATACAATCATGAAAAATAACAGTAAAGAGATAAATAAAATAAGATAAAAATTAAACATGACATTGAAAGAAACAGACCAAGCTAAAAACCTATCACGACAGGTTGTTTTAAAAAGCCTTGCCTAAAATGATGTTTTTTAGAAGCTGCTTAAAATAGTCCAAAGATTCCGCAAATGTAATTCAAATTCAAATTTCTTCATTTCGAATGTAATTCAAGAAAATACTTCTCAATAAAGATCCAACAAATATACATGTGAAAGGGGGCAGGAGGAAGTTACCACTTATAATCTCCCTTCAATGCTTAATTAATGAACCTAAATAATTAAAATAACTTTTTGTACATCAGTGTGTTGTTAATATCTGTCTCAGAAATGACTCAATAAGAAACAACAAAAGAACAATGAAAAACAATTAGAAATAACACTTAAAGAAATAACAATGTTTTCCAATAATAACAATAGCAACATCCAAAATGTAGTTCATGTTCATAAGAGAAGCAAAACCTCCTCCTCATCCTTGTACCTCTTAAAATTAATTTTTGTACCTCTTCCGAAAAGATTCAAACATGTGCTTGCCTTGAGTTCTTCCTCTAAAGAAAATTGGATTGGGGGAGATTATTCCTGAGATTTGGGGCTAAAACTGTAAAAGCGCGATAGCTTGTTTTGCAGTTGGGTAGGGGATGGATAAAAGACTGAGATATGAGGATTGGAGTGGCAAGAAGTCAAATAAGGAGTGAGGAGATCAGAAGTTTCACAGGCGGCAAGGTCATGCAGTGCTCTAAATGTAATCAACAAGATCTTGTAGGTTGTTCGAATTTTACAGGAAGCCAATGGAGAGATGAGAGAACAGGGGTAATGTGGGACCTACAGCTAGTTCTAGTGAGTAATCTAGCAGCTGCATTTTGAACAAAGTGTAAATGATTTAAGGTTGTTTGATTGGGACAAGAGTAAAGGCAGCTACATTAATTTGTACTGTACTGTACTGTATAACAATATTAATCGGATCAGCACTGGATATCAGCCAATAATCATATTTGGAATCGGTCTCGGGTGAGAAAAATGGATATAGGTACATCCCTAAAAATAATGATATGTTGCAGCCCTGCATCAATTATTCTTATTTCCCCACTTTCATGTTGTCTTTTGATATTTGCACTTGCTGTATGGTTGTTTACTATCATTGGTGGTAATGATGTAATTCATATCTGTGACTGAAATGGCTGGATGGATAGGTCAGCCGGCAGCCCAGCTACTGGAGCAGTCTCTGGCTGCTGAATCCACATCTGTTACTTTGGAGGCACTGCAGCCGGACACCGAGTATGTCATTAGCCTCTACCCACTGTTCCCACGCAACTCCGCTTCCCCCTCCACCCTCACTGCCCGCACGTGTAAGTACACTCCTCTCCAACCAGTCAGGACTCGGTTAACTTTATTCTACTACTGCAGACTCTTCATACAATATGATTGTCATAGTCATTTAAGTTGTTAAGGATTAATCTGACAACTACAGTTAAATTAAATTATATGAGTGCATTTTACATTTTGCTGCATTAAAAACATGTGAATGTAAAATTACACTTGTAATTGATAATCCAAAATGTCCTTGGAAATGGCCCTTGGAAATGAGCATGGCCCCCGTTTCAATTACCACATTTTTACACATATTTATCACTGTCTTGTTAAGCCTGTTTTTGTGTAATCTGTGTATGCCAGTGCGTCTTGAGGCAGTCCAGCAGTTGACAGTGCAGACGGAGTCAGAGGAAAGTGTTGGTATTCGATGGAGAGGGGTCAGCGGGGCCCGTGCTTATCGTTTGGTCTGGGGGCCTTTCACAGGTCAGCATGCATAATCAATCCCCATTAAGGTTCCTACGGTAATCATTTGCCACTATATCTTTATTTTAACATGTTTGAGTATTTTACACTTCTAGTCAGAAGTCTGATCTCTTAAAGGTTTGTTTTTACCATTAGATTACTAACATGTTTCTCTCTCCATCCCCCGTCTCTTTGCTGCAAGGTCGCGATGTTGACACGGTGGAGGTGGCAGGGAACCGGGATTCTTACACTCTGTCCAAACTTCAGACTGACACTGAGTATATTGTGACCATCATCCCCCTCTATGAGGGCAAAACCGAAGGCCCTGTGGCTTCGGCCCGATTCAAGATAGGTAAGTGTGATTTCAGTCAGTTTCACATGGAAACTGCCTTACAGGTTCTCCCTTTCTCCATAATGTCTCATTTTGTCTCTTGTTCTCCCTCTATCCATTTTCAGTGCTGAGAAATTCATTTTGAATGCTTACAGCTTGTAACATTATCATGCTTCACATTCACAATTCAGTCAGACCGACAAATATCCCACTTAAGCTATGCCAAGCATGTGCTTTCACTCATCTGAGCAGTTTGGGGTTGCACGCCTTGTTCTCCCCTCCCTCCCTTCCTGAGAGAGGGGAGAGTATTTTTACTTCTTTTTTATTTCTTCAATGACTTCACTTTGCCTGCCAAGTTTTCACAGACTGACCAAGAGTTATTCTGTTTACCTTAGTCCTAATTTGGAGAGTATATATACCCCTGCATTTTTCACTGTAATCTAGCATGGGTGTAAACATACTCTCCACGATATGACTAAAAGGTAGATAGTACAACTCCTGATCAGTCTGTGAAAACCTGAGAAAGCAAAGTGAATTAACAACATGGAGAATATCTTTACTCCAGTATTTTTGCACTAGAATCTATCTTTGGTGCCCTGAGAAGGAATGGCGACCTCTCCAGGGTGTTTCCCAGTCTTTCGCCTTTTACTAGGATAGGCTCTAGCCTGACTCTATGACTAGATTTCAGATCAGCGGTCGATGATGGATGGATTTATCATTGGTTGTCATATAAACAGCTCCTTTGAGAAGAATGCGTTTGAAAAAGCTATTCTTAATTGCTATGAGCAGAGGCCAGAAATAGCCCCTGTTCGTGTTTTCCATCTCTGCTCTGAGAGCCTGCACATGTTACAGTTTAGCTCTGTTTAAGGAACATTTCTAGCACACCTATACACTCGCGCCATCTGTCCCCAGTGAGTAATGCTAGCGGATTGCTTTACTTCATTAGCATTTGAATTGTTTGAATTAAATGTGAGTCACTAAAGGGCTGTTGCACTGACTAGAAGGCTAGAAAGATGTGGGGTGCAGAAAAGCTTCGTCACAAATGCACTTGCACTCTTGCCAAAGATGTGTTTTGTATACAGTAGACAGACCACATTAACTTGAACAGTACTTATGTTTGTTTGTCTCTACATTTGCCACCAACAGAGATGAATCTTTTTGCAGAGTCTGCTGTATGTGCGGCTCTTGATGAGATGTCGAGCTAGAGCTGTGCTATAAAACATCCTGGTGTTATTTATTTTATTTGGCTTGATACTCTGAATCAATGGTGACAGTTTTCCTTTAACTGAACAAACATGAACTGTTCTGTAATTGCACAGTTTACACCTAACCTGGATGAAATAAAATCTTAGCCAACAGAATCATTTAGTCAACAGCTAGGTACTTATACAGGAGCAAGAATGAGTGGTAAAATACTGAGGTGATCCACCAATGAGTACTTATTGATTGTCTCGTCCTCTACCATCCAACACAGCACCAAGTCCAACACCACACCAAGAGCTGCCTTGATTTACTTTAGGACAGATAATTTCAGAGTACTGAAAGGCCATGGCTAAGGGTTGGGGTAGTGTATTGGTAGATTATGTGTGTCAGGAAATGACAAGCCAGTCGTCACAGGTTCAATCCCACTGAGGGATGTCAGGAAGGGCATTCAGCCTTAATCTCTCACGCTCCATCTAGATCCATGCCCACATCGACAAATGGTAAATGGACTTGTTCTTATGTAGCGTTTTTCTAGTCTAGCGACCACTCAAAGTGTTTTGCAATGAATGCCTCACATTTACCGAGGTACATAGCAGGATACAAACCTGCAGCACAGCATGGGCACTAATTGTGATGTGCAAAACAAACCTTCTCTTTACTGACAGGCCATGGCTGATAGAAAGACATTGCAATAAGGTACTTCCATCCCCTTTTATGAATAATCTTTGTAGATGATAACGCTCTCAGATCAGTGACCAAACAATCACCATACACACATTCATATACACATCTGCTCAAAAGCAAGTTTTCTAGCCAGTTGTTCTCGTTGGACATGTTGCACCCTTTGTTTATTCAAATTCCCAAAAGTTAAATCTAGAGTTGGAGCATATTTGAGCTGAGGTGTTTTGACAGATGGGTTGAAGGTGTGAGTATTTACTTGCTGAACATCACAGAGAATTAGCTCAGCTTTGCTCCACATTTGAATAGACTTCAGGGAGAGCAGTGGCATTGTGTCTCATATGAAAAGGGGAAAACCACTCGCGGCATCCGTTTGCTTTTGAATGTCAGCATCTTGCTGTAAACATCAACAGATGCATGCCTTGTAAACATTAACCAGCCTGGGAAGATGAGGTGGTTATTCTACTTTCATCTCCCACTGTTTCCGGTTGTTGTGCAAGGTAGAATATTCTTGCCAGCTAACTGATGTGTACAGGAGGAGCAGTTAGGGGTTCAGTGTCTTACTCAAGGACACCTGGACATGCTTTCTGCAGAATCAGGGATTGAGCCTCCAACCTTCCGATTCCCAGATGACCGGTCTACCAACTGAGCTATGAAGCCCCATTTACCACAGATTGCACCGAAGGCAACTGGACCTATGAGTCCTAATCCAAGGACGGCAGTGAAATCAAGGAGTGGTCTACTGAGGCAGCAGCATCTCAGCTGTGGATAGAAAGAGACTTGATAAGCTAGTTAAGAGAGCTAGCTCTGTTCTGGGATGCCCCCTTAACACTGCTGTAACACCGTAATTTCCCCGTGGGACTAATAAAGGAAAATCTTATCTTATTTTATCTTATCTCATCTTATCTTAAAAAACAGAGTTCATAAATATAGCAGTAGATCCATCTCTAGGATAAGAGATGGATAAGAAACAGAGACATGACATATAGCTTCTGTAAGAGTGCATGCTGAGAGAGCTATCAGGAGGATGAAAACATTCACATTTTGAAAACTTTTTCCTATTTCTATGGCACCTGGTTTCCATAAGATTTAGGTTGTCTGTTCTTACCTTACTAATTTATTAACACCTTTGATAGCTGACTAGTTGGATTAATGTGAACTGTAAAATGAAATTGACTTGATTCTGAGTCCTTTTGATTCTAAGTGTTTTTTGTTTAAAATACTTGGTGAAAAGACTTCATCCTGGTTATTGATCTTTTGTTTAAGTTATGATGCACCATAAACCTATCTCAAAGTTCTTGTGATACACGTTTATGCTTGAAAACTCAATATTGAAGATGTCTTGATGCATGGTCAATAATGGGGGTGGCAGTGGGGACAGCATAGCTCAGTGGGTAGAGCTGTCGTCTGGTAATCGGAAGGTTACAGGATCAATCCCCGGTCTTGCACATGGCATGTCGAGGTGTCCTTGAGCAAGATACTGAACCCTTAACAGCTCACTTGATGTACGTTGCTCTGGATAAGAGTGTCTGCTAAATGCCTGTAATGTAATAATCCAGTTATCAGGATCACAAAAAAAGGTGAATCAGTTCATCTGGATGTGAATGCAGATGAACTGATTCATCTTTTTGGACCGAATCTTTGCATGCAGACCTTTTTTCTGCTACGTATTTGTAATATTTTCTGAATCTAACAATATTTTTTAGACCTTCAAGGATAGAATGCTGCCCAATGTTTTGCAATGCAAAATTTCTGACAAGATTTTTAAGACATACATAGTTTATAGAAAGGGAATTGATATCTGTGGTTGTATTAACAGAGTGCAATCCTTAGTTACAAATCAACGTATAGCAATGGCAAAAATATCTCACACATTTCTGTCAGGATTTCATCACACTGTACTTTTTGCTCAGCATCACATTCAGCCATTATTAGTCAAATTCTGATGTATTCAGGGTCATATATACTCAACACATGCTTCAGAGGTTTTACTGGTGCAGGATTGTCTCCTACATCACTTTTCCACTTGAAAAACCGATCCATTTTGTGTCAATTCATCCATGGGAACGTTCGCTAGCTAACATTTGTCTCTACCTGATGACCTGTTGTGATTGAGGAGGTGATATTCAAATGTAACTGGTCATTAAAATTAGAACTTTTAATTTGACGTTTTTCTTATTAATGGGAATTTGTTAACAGTTTTTATATAAGAAAGAGTAGCTTTGTAAATTACCATTTTTTTATTTTAAGCTAATAATTTCCCAGTACCACAGGGGGTCATGGTAGTTCACTTGTAGAGCATGATATTTTGGAACTGACGAATCAGAGGCAGGGGGTTTGAACCTACCGTGGGCCATCAGGAAGGAATCCCCCATGCTCCATCTAAGTCTATGTCCATCCCCACACATGGACAATAATGATGACATGTAAAAGAAACCTCTCATTTGCCAGTACCACTGGGTCCATGGTCCTCTGGATAGCCCTCTGAGGCCCACCAGTGAGCAATGGATCACTGGTTAAGAAGTGCTGTTCTAAAAAAAATCCAATCCAAATCATATCTTCTTTGGCTCAATAGGCTATGTTCTAATGCATGTGATATGCTGAACCAGGTTTATGACTTAGGGTATTAATTGTGCATTAGAGAGGGGGCAGGAAATTTTAAGTAGTAAATTCCTCCTGCTGCTTTTGAAGATACATTTGCTGGATTCTCTATTGAGAATTCTTGGATTCTATCTTTCATCATGTTTTTTGCAAATTTGGTCTTTTTTTCTTTTATTCTATGTTCAAAATGAATTTTATTCATTCACTTTTTCATTCATGTCAGAGGAATTAGAAAGAAAGGCCCTCCTGTGTTCAGCATACTGTGCAGTCCAATAATATTATTGTTTATTGTGAACTCCCTGTTGGATTTCAAGGAGTCTTTTCACTGTATCGATTTTTTCAAGTCATTTGATGTTCAGAATTCTGAAAAGGGTCTTTCATGGTTGAAGTGTGAAATGTCAGCCTTTTAAAGGCAGTTTTGGTATTAGAATAAGGTTTTCAATAGTAGTGTTTTTATTATCTGCTCTATGATTATGAGATTTACTGTTTCTCAAATTATTATGTGTTTTACCCAGAGCATCAAGA
>OMLC01043183.1:0-10969 GCA_900302585.1 Regalecus glesne | reverse complement strand
CTATGAATATCTGGTGATCTAATCTCACTTAATTTATGTTTTCATAAAACCGCAATAAAGCATCCATCCATCATCAGCTGCTTATCTAAAGTCAAGTCGCGTAGGCATCAGGTCCAGCAGGGGACCACAAACTTCTCTTCTCCTGGCCACATCAACCCGCTCTATTTAGGGGTATCCTGAGGTGGTCCCAGGCCAGTGTGGAGATATAATCCCTCCACCTGGTCCTCAGTCTACCCCGTGGCCTCCTCCCAGCTGGACGTGTCTGGAACACCTCACTAGGGAGGAGACCAGGTGACCTCCTGACTAGATGCTGAACCTCCTCCACTGGCTCCTCTCTAGGTAGAGGAGCAGAGGCTCTACTCTGAGACCCTCATGATGACTGAGCCTCTCCCCCTGTCCCTGAGACACCAGACACCCTCCTGAGAAAACACAGTTCAGTCGCTTGTATTCACAATCTCATTCCTCCAGTCATGACCAACCTTCATGGCCATAGGCCATGGCCAAGAGTAGGAATGAAGATTAACTGGTAGATTCAGAGCTTTGCCTTCTAGCTCAGCTCTCTTTTCATCACAGTAGTTTGGTAAAGCGAGCGCAATTCCGCTCCAGCTGCTCTGAGTCTCCGGTCCATCTAACACTCCATCTTCCCCTCACTTGAGAGCAAGATGCTGAGGTAATTGAGCTCCCTCACGTGAGGTAAGGACTCATTCCCTACTCGGAGTGGGGAATCCACTGGTTTCCTGCTGAGAACCATGGCGTTGTATCACTTGTTCTGGGAATAATCAACCCGGATGTACTTGAGAGGACAGTCTCTCTCAACTTCTCTTTACACTTGAATAAATTCCAAAGTTTAAAAACAAACAAACAAAAAGCTTCGGGACATTGCATCCTATTTGCATAGTAATTCATTTCTGGCCCTCTCATATGTTTATAAACCACACATGGGTACATCTCCGAAAGCAGTGGATGATAAATAAGTAATATAGCTTACGCCCGCTTGCCTCGCTCTTCGGTTAGCCACTGTGTTTCTGAGGCTGCAACGTCGACACGGTGCCAGCATGTTGGTTAATGACCTGGGGCTTTATTTAACCACGTCTTGCCTCGACGAGGGCTCGCTTCCCCCTTGATTATGATAAACTGAAAATAAACCAGAGCCTATTAAAGACAATTTAGCACTGCGAAGTCTATTGGCATACATTTTGCACACACGCCCAGGAGACTTTCCTCGTGTAAAATGGTGCATGCCTCAACATGAGATGTCGAGGTTGGAGCATATTGCCATTCACAACGTAGGCTTGATGGACTAATGGACTGTGAAATATGCAAATATGCTCTGGCTCCAGTGTGCCAAATGTGAGGAATAGAGTGCAACAAACACCCACACACAATGGATGGGAACAGAAGGGACGTCTTCTTGCCTGTATGGAGGATTTGTCTCCCGTATAAAGAAAGATAGCAGCAACACAGGACACCCAGTGCTCGCTCATTGCATTAATTAGACAACAGCTCTGCTGGAAACGGCCAAATTTAGAAGAGAGCCTCTATAACACTCAACGGGGTTCAGCAGCGTGTGTGAAAACTGCCAGCAATGGAGTGACGGACATCTTTGTTTTAAATCGGTCACGTCTGCCTGTGGGCAGTGCAGTGTGGACTGTGTGGTGTCTAATAATGCCTGATATTAACACCATGTCAGCAGTTATGACTATAACCCACAGCTGGCAGCTCTTACAGTCTGCCCTCAGTTGCTTTGTGGTGCGACAGCCCCAGGAAGAGGATCTTTGCCCCCCCCTGCAGCGCTCGTTACATGTTTGTTTTAGAGACGTGGCTCTGACGTAGACGGCAGCATCCATGCTTTGGATGAAACGCGTAGTGAGCCGGACCACACTCTGACTCAAGTGGATTTCCTGTAGTCACTGCAGCACCGCCATCTTGCATTGGTTGAAAGTCAAGGATGGCTTTCATCTAGCTACATATTTTGTTGAGTAATGTTCCTTAGTGAAGTGTCCTTCAGCAAGCCATGTTCCCCTAACTGCTCTGCCTTGTGATGGACTGACAACCTGACTGGGTTGTTCCCCCACCTTTTACCCACTTAGTGCTGAGATGGGCTGCAGTTACCCGTGATCCGACTTTGGATAAGTGGTTGACGATGGATGGATGGATGGATGGGGCACAACTTCATACCGACAACACTGAAATAACGATTGTGGATGGCTGAATGTAAACTTGGTCTAGGATGGCATAGCTCAGGAGGTATATTCCCCCAGTAGTTGGGAGATCAGAGGTTCAATCTCCAGTTTGTTCAGAAAGCATTTGAAAATGCCTTTGAGCGAGACGCTGAACCTCTAATTGCTTGAGACAACAGGTGAAAGTTAGCCTGGTGGCTAAATCTAGCATATTTATATTCTAAATGTTCATCAATGTGCACTGTCTATATAAAGGACATTCTTCTCCTTCTTCTTCTAGTCATTATTATTATTATTATTATTATTATTATTTTATTGTTATTATCATTATTATTATTTACAATGTCTCTTTAAGGTATAGCGCCTTTAATAATATGTAATACTAAAGCAGATGGCAAGTGTAAAGTAGGTTTGGATCAAAACTGTGTAACTCAGGCGTCCAGATGGTGCCCATTTTTATCTAAAGCTTCAAAATGCATCTTTGAACGATGGAGAGAATGAGGTACAATGAGAGGAGGAGAAAGATGGAGGGAGGGAGAGAGACTCAGAATGCCAATGAGAGCTTCTTGTGCAGAGATTGTATTCATTAAGGTTAGGGCAACATAGTATCATGACTGTTGATTGCAATCTTCATGTTTGTCTTCTGTTCAATGCGGTCATTGACTGATTAAACTATGGCTGAAAGGACATTTGTTGGTTTTTTTTCCACCGCTTTTGATGGAATAAATTGCAAATATGTCTGGCAATTATTCGCTCAGCACGATGCTGGGTGTGCTCCACTTGGACTTATCTGGTATTCTGGTGCTTACTTTTCTGCTGCACAATCTAACTAATTTAAGATTTCATTTCCAGCCTTTCCCCGAGGTCCATCAGCACAACCCTTGGCAAAGGGAAAAAGGGATGTGGGCGAAAGAGGGAGGGAAGGGGATAGATGGCAGTTATTTTCCTCTCTCTCATTGGTCAAAGGCAGGGACTCAACTAGAAGCTAAGCGTATGCAAGATGTAGTGACCACCTATTCATCATGAACGGTCATTCGATTTATGGGAGGTTGGCTCATGGCGGCTAGTTTGTTTTCTGCAGAAACTTTCCTCCGGAAAACAGACTCTCCCACCGTCATTTAAAATTGACGATGAATGGATGACTGACTTTGGCAAACTAGTGACGGAGCCTCAGAGGAAAATTTAATTATTTAGCAGGAGAATAAAAGAGTTTCTGATGCACGTCTGCCAGAGGATCACCCAGGCGGGGCACATTTGGCTCCAAAAGATGACAGCAACCATGCAAACAAACACGGGGGCTCTGAGTTTTGGTGGAACAAAAGTTTTTGTGGGTTTTGTTCTTGTCTTGGGTTGGATTGATCATGCTGATTGCTTATTTTTAGAGGTCCTCCGGGTAATTGGTTTATTGATTAAATGATATGGTCTGTTGGATAGACTGATAGTGAATGGATCTATGTTCCCAGCCAGGAGAGTGAAACCCAGCAACAATAAAACATGGAGGATACGAGGAGAGGAGAGGAGAGTCAGGGGACCCGGCAAAAGTGAAAGCTCGTTTCAGTGTCTTGGGATGGTTCTGTAGCAGGCCACTATGCTTCACGTTCTAGTTTTCTTTTTTTATTGAGGAGGGTCAATGCTGCCCTGACTTGACCACAGAAATGTTTTGGCATCATTGCCTGTGGCACTTTGACATGGCCACTTCTGTCACAAGCTGTTCCCCTCTAGCTTATATAAAACCATTTTGCCACCAGGGAGGGACACGGGAAATGTCCCCGTTCTTTTGCCTTAGTGGAAAAAGGAAAAAGAAGATGAAGGGTCTCAGAACGCCTGTGATGCTCGAGTCTGGTCTGTGTGGTACGTGTATCGGTGCCTGCAGACTTTGAAGATGATGTGTGTGTCCCGAGTGCACAGAACATCTATCTTTCCCTGGACTCGAATAACCTCTCCAGCTGATAAGTCTCTGCAAGTAAGTGCTGCAGCATGTCCTCCCCAGCTGAGGGTCCCAGCGTAGCCCAAACTTTCATCTGATGGACATCCAGTCATCTTCCGCATGTCATCGATGAACTCAAACATGATCTATTCATCTCTAGCTGCACATTGCAGCTGTTATTGATATTCTCAGAGAAGCACATATTTGTACGCACACGTGTTAGAGCTTAACATCTCACACGGGCTGGCCACCCGGCCACACTACGCCAAGCGTACATGCAGTTTGCTGCTAAGAGGTCCTTCTCACATGTCACCGTTAGTCCCCATGTTTTGGGGGTGGCCACAGACTTAGATGGAGCTTGGGGGATTAGGCCGGATGCCCCTCCTGGTGCCCTGAGCGGGGTTTAAATCCACAGTCTAAAAGTTGAAATCACATTCACAGAAAGCTGCAGGAAGAGAATATAGATCCTGCAGTTGCATGTTGCTGCATCCTCCATTGCAGCATAGTTGCAGAGGTGGGGTAGTCATCTAGTAATCGGAAAGTTGGTGGTTGGACCCCCAGCCCATGTCTTTGAGCAAGGCGCTGAACCCCTAACTGCTTAAGTAACGGAATGGTGACCTGTCCAAGGTGTTTCCCCGCTTATCACCCAATGAGCACAGAGATAGGCTCCAGCATGACCCCGTGACCTGACTTTGAATAAGCAGTGGACGATGGATAGATCCCCTATACAGGGTCACGTGTGGTTATATGGCACGGGTATGTTTTTGATGTGAAGGACGACTTCATGATAGTGAAGAGACCGAGAGGACAGATTTACCCTCAACCATGTTGGACCCGCTCTCTTCAGCACGGGCTTCTGAGTTTATTTTCACAGGAACTTTATGACTAGCTCCCAAATAGTGATTGAGCCCTCTTGCTTAAGAGCCCTCCAGACACATCCCCCCCACCCCTCATTCAAGGGTGGCAGAGAGAGTTCATGTTTTTCGGTCAGTTTGTTATTCACATGGGTTTATTTATGCCTGTATATTTGACTTGGACTTCTGATGTTAAAACACCACCAGGTGACTGTGCTCTGTTGCTAGCCCTGGTGTGTGTCAGCAGCCACCCATATCTTAGGTTCTGCCTTATTTGCACCTAATTTCATTCATCAGCACTCTGCCGCTTCAATTTCTCCAAACAGACACACCTTCACAGGTTGTGCTTATCTTACTGAGGCAATTTTTCAGTGTTGGCCCGACGGGGGGGCGACTGCTGACTTGACACCACCCGCCATCCCCTGGGCACTTAACTTTTGGGGGAATCTTGCTGCAGATGAGTAATGCAGAGAAGACCAAATTGGCTGAATCCAGCAAATATTGTATCTTCCAACCACTTAAGCAACACAATGTCGGGAAGAGTTGAAGTTAAACAGAGCATAGAAGATGAGAGGGGCATGGCTCAGTGGGTAGAGCAGTCAGTCATCTGGTGATCAGAAGGATGCAGGTTTTATCCTGCCACCTGCAGAGAAGTGTGATGAAAGGTGGTTCCCCCTGTGGTCTCCAGGGTGGTTCCCTGTTGTTCACCCAATGAGCACGGAGATAGGCTCCAGTTCCCCCACGACCTGACTTCGGATAAGTGATTGTCAATGGATGGGTGATACCAACCTTTGCCATGGTAACTCAGTGGCTTTGGGAACTGACAAGCCGGAGGCTGTGGGTTCAAACCCACGGTAGAGCATCAGGAAGGCCATCCGGTTTTAATTGCCCAAGCTATATCTAAGTCCGTGTCCAGCCCCACAGCATGGAGACTGATGGTGACGTAAAAAGGACCTCCTATAAACGAATATGACCTTGCTGCACACTAACTGGATAGGGAAGGAGCAGTGTCGTCTAGTTAGACACCGCCATGCTGCTGTTCTGCCTCTGCGAGAAAGAACATTTTGCTAAACAGGACGGAGAGAAAGAGCATGTCAATGGCAACAGTGTGGTAAACGTCATGATGTGGTGCAAATGTGAATAATGATGTTTGGCTCCGATGCCAAGCAGACGGTGTCATGAACACCTCAAGGCTAATAACTGCAAATCACAGGAGGGCACAGCGCCTCATCCTCTCCGTCTGCAACCCTCAGGGCCTATTCATTGTCGGGGGAATCTCCAGGGATGCAGGAGTCCTACGCTGTGCCTGGATGTATGGATATGGGCTTTTTCTTCCTGCCCACAGGTTTATTCCAATCGTCGTTTGCTGGCTGCAAACAGACGGGAAGCATGCATGACCCACTGTAGTGCGGAGAGTAGGCAGGAGTTATGTGCATGGAGTACACTGGAGGCACACAAGATAAGCTTCTCAGTAATGACTGCGTGAGCAGACAGACAAAAGGAGGCATATATATATATATATGTGTGTGTGTGTGTGTGTTTATATCTTAGGCTGACATCTCAGGCTTTCATGCGCACAGACTCGTCAATGACGGGAGGGAGAGTGGATTAAGATGAAGTTTGCCAGGGAAAAATGGGGTTATACAAACTGGGAGCAAATGGGAAAGGGAGACGTAGAGATGGAATTATACTGAAGGAAGGAAACGAGGGCAGAGAAGGGAGAACAAATAAGCCATGGATACGGGCAGAGCCAGGCGGCTGGAGAGGCAAAGTGGGAAGGGAGGGAGTATTTTTGGAGTGGTTTGCCAACAGTGTGCCAGCCTCAGCAAAATTGGCCTCATATTAAATGGCCATACAGTCCACCTCGGTGATCTGCATCGCAGAGCAGGTTGCAGCCAAACTCATTTAAAACTGAAAAAAAGAGAAATACTCATCAGTAGAACCAACACGCACACACTAATAATTTCCCCCTTTACTAACAGGCCAAAGGTGCCGCCGCAGAGACGACGTCTAGAGTTACCCGGTCACGCCCCTGCTAATTGACACACTTATCGAGCCCTGCAATATATCTGTCAGTAATCTGTCAGGGCGACGTCAAAAAAAACAATCTAAAGGGCAAGGGGTACAAATCCCTCTTCGCCATTTGCAGGATGAGATGAGGTGAGATGCAGTGGGAGGTTGACTCCTGCTTGAAGTGAGTGTGTACAAACTTGCCCATGCTGGACTCAGCATCCCTCCCTGTTAAAGACCCTGTACAACAGCACAACCTCATGTTCCACCTTGAACTATTTGTTCTGTGCTCACTGACGTTTGTGTTCCGGTAACATCGGTCTGTGGATGCACAACCGGACAGCCTGTGAAGTACTCGACCCCCTGACGAGGGATGGAGATGTAAGTCAGGCTAGTCACAGGGCTGACCGCAGAGCTGACGTAGACATTCGGATGAATGTCAAAACATCCTCCCGGTTTAAAAAATAATAATTATGGAAAGAGTAGAATTTACTGACTACTTACAGCCATTTCCACACCTGAGCACATGTGACCAATCCCTGTCAAAAGAAGGTGTACACTTTGGAATATCAGTGTCTGTAAGTTGCAAAAATATTTGGTTGCTGGCCTCTGATCCGGATGTCAAAAAGAGGCTATTCGACAGTATTTGACACTATCCGACATGCCAAACAAGACTGTTAGAAGCATGCAGAAGCCATATTTGAAACCGCTAACATCAGCGTCTTGTTTGAAACTGCTTCACGAGTGCTTTTTGGGGGTTGTGCAAGAGAATCTCGTCAATATTTTTTACTGATTAAACATTTTCCATCATTTTGTGAGAAAGCACATTTTGTCAGGCTAAGTGTTGTAGAATAACTAACAGACCATTGATGTGTGAAGTGGTTCTGGGGACAGACATTACACAGTAAAGATGGAAGTTATTGAATAGTTTGAAGCGTCTCTTTTCTTATATTGCACTTTCTAGGCCATCCCTAGACATTCATTTCACAGCTGGCTGCACATACAGACATTGTTCTTTGGAGGACGGCTTATTTAGATGAAAATTGAGGTTGTCGTGTGTCTACCTAAGTACGCTGGGAAAGAGGTGTCAATTGGGTTTTAACAATGTTTTCCTTATGAGTTATTGATCCAGGAAGTTCAAGTCTGTGGATGAGCACATGGATCGCATATCTGAAGGCACAGTGTACAAATCCGAGGGCAGGGATTATGTGAAATGTGAAAACATGTGTTGTGTGCGTGTTGGTGGTACTGATGAGGGATTTTTCTCACTTTCTTACCGTAACCCTGGTCCTCTGTCTCTGGAAGAGATTGTGCTGTTGTGATGTCGTAATGTGGTGAAGAGAATAGAATGTGGAAGTTTTAGATGATGAGAGAATTCAGCTCTAAGTCTCGGGGACGGATGTCTCAGCTGCAGGAGCTCTTCGTTTTCATTCATCTCATGCGCTTGAATCTTGGCTTTATCTCACAATATACACGCATCTCCCCAACTCTGTTTTTACCCTGCATCCTCTTTTCTTTTAACCATAGCTCCGTGAAACCTGTGGAGGAGATGAATTCATCTTCAAACTTTGCAGATTGTGTTCTATTATTTCCAGTTTTTGTTGACACGCTTTCCAGCAAACCCGTTAATGGTGTTATGAGTGACAGAAGTTTCTCAAAACGCAGCCTCCTTTTGTTCTCCTCCAGTGCAATTGTCTCGTGCAGTCTGCATACTGAAGTGGCATATTGCATAGGAAGAGGAAAACTCACATGCCCTCTACAGCAGTTGTGACGCCGTAATAATGAGGGCAATAATTTCCCATGGTTTTCATTTTGTGCTTTCCTCGCTGAAACAGTTGATACCTGGGTACTGGATGCAGGGTTGGAAAATTGAGATCTGCATGCAAAACATGGATGACTGAGCAAAGAGGGCCAGGCTAAATGAAGGCTCTGGGCGAGCGTGTCGGTCCATGCTGTAATCACTGTTCTGTCTGGCTGTGAGAGTACAGCTGAGCCGAAGCTCTTGTTAATCAGCGTGAGATGTAGTGCGAGGGAGCAGTCAGCTCAATTCCTATACTTTAATCCTCCCCTATGCAGAGTCGGGTTCAGCCGCTAGTCACAGCACTTGTAAGCTGTGATCCTCTCTTTTCTCCGTTTGCTGTGATCATTGTGCATTACTCTCCTTCAGGCAGTTATCCATGACCTCAGTGTCCTGACACAGAGGCTCCGAGCAAGTCAAGGTTCCTCTTCTCATTACTCCATTTTTGCGTCTCCTTGTCTTTCAATTGTTGGAATTTTTGATGATAACTAGGATTCATTCGTAGTCTCTGTTTCTCGTCCCTGGGTGGCCGTTGTGTTTGACAGGGCCCAGCAGGTGGGGAGTTAGTGGTGATGAAGGTTTGGGGAGACTTGCCATGCATCGAGACGGCTGACAGGGCATTTTAAACACTCCACAGTGCAGGATGAAATATAGTGGGCTGTGGTAGGTCAGCGGTAGAGCGCGCGCTTCAGGATCTGAAGAGCCAGAGGCGGCGGGTTCGAACCACGGGGCATCAGGGAGGGCACGAGGCTTTCATCCCCCCTAAGCTCCATCTAGGTCGGCGTCCATCTTTAGTCCAACACGGGGACTAATCATGACCCATAAAACTGACCTCTCGCAGTGCAAGAAGAAATCAAACTTTCTGATTCTTCTGTAAACAAGACCATCTGTGCTCCGCAATGAATCAGTCATAAGAACAAACACTCCACCTCAGTGTTTCCATTCAACTCAGCCATTGTTTACGGAGGAGAATGCTTCAGGCTCATTAGTAATTCCATGTGTATTTCTGATTAGAATTCGATGATAACATTTCTTCCAGTCACTGGGTTACACACGGTTTTGACAAGCCAGGGGACCCTCACTTGGTGGCCCATGTGTCAGGTCTACGTAGAGAGCCACAGTCTACCTCAGTCTCGCTACACTTCATCTCTCTCTCTCTCTCTCTCTCTCTCTCAGTATGGGTTATCCCAAAGGTGTTGTCTTCCACAGTAGCTGTTAAGGTCCAGACTAATTCGCCTCCTTGCCAATGCTCTGTTGTCTTTGCTTTGGTTAACCAACCCCAGGGGCAGTGAATCAGCAGTGAAACAGGACCAATTCAACCACTGTTCAGTATGAGACCTTAATCTCTTTTGAGTACCCGGTCTGTGAGAGGCCACCGCTGTAAGAAGGGTTTCCATATGAAGTCAAGGGATCTTCATGGGCTGCCCTCTAAATAAGAGATGAAGGTTGTTTTTTTAAAGTTGGTTTTTATTGTTATCGTTTCAGTCTGGATCATGAATTCTAATGTCTTCCATTTTCCCAAGTGAGTCGTAGGTTCACAACAGGATGCTTTGCTAAATAATGTATTTTCTACTTTCTTCAGCTCAAGACGTATAACATTAGCATCACACTGAGCATTTTCATTTGTTTCAACAAACCAAAGTAGCAAGGCCCTGCAGCTAAGGCTGGATTAAATCAATGAGTGACAGGGGAAGAAAAGTTTTGTTTCCTAGAAATAATTACTAATCCTCATGATACATCGTATTAAGCAGATAACTTTGGTCTATCAATGCATCCTCATTTTACTATCCCTTTCTGAAAGCTGAACAAGACGAGCAGGGTCCATGGAGCATTTCATTATCACGCAGAGTGCCAGCACACACTTTTTCATTATCGCGGATGCTGTGAGCATAGCGGTATACCTTTCTCTATCATCGCACAGCCCACTTTATCTATGTGTACTCGTCTCTCTCACTCCGTTGCCTTATCTCCATATCTCAACATGGCGTGTCAAGCTCTGTGCTGATTGCTGTGGCTGTGAGGACCCTCTCTGGCCCTTGCCCTGTCAGCACAGTTGAAAACAAATTAAATTAGAGAGAGAGAGAGAGAGAGAGACTGGGAGAGAGAGAGAGAGAGAGAGAGAGACTGGGAGAGAGAGAGAGAGACTGGGAGAGAGAGAGAGAGAGAGAGAGAGAGAGAGAGACTGGGAGAGAGAGAGAGA
>OMLC01043181.1:0-20134 GCA_900302585.1 Regalecus glesne | reverse complement strand
ATGCATGGCTTATTGTGTATGCATGAGGTGAAACAGAAAATGCATGAGGCAGGGTAAGAGAGTTATGGTGGTGTTGTGAATCACAAAATGTAGATGAAAGAGAAGGGTCACATTCATTGTTATGGGGCAGAATAATGTTCAAGTGCAGGTCAGACTAGCAGAGGGTGTTTCAGGTACTCACTCTGCATGCACAGCCCATCTGTGCAGTTCTTGGACTGGAGCACCATGCCCTCACAGTCCTTCCCACCGTTTTTGGGTGCCGGGGCGCTGCATTCCCTCCTTCTCCAGTGGGTACACTCTGTCCCACAGGTAGACCATTTACTCCATTCTGTCCACAGGCCATCCACTACCACACACAGACAGGATGGGGTGAATGTAGGTGGAGGAAATGGGAAGGTGGGGGGTGCATATGGATGAGGTGGTCAATGGAGGCGTAAACACAAAAGAAGGATATGAGGGAGGGAGAGACATGTAAGGATGTAGATACAAAACAGTGAAATATGCTAACTGTAAAAAAAATCTGTATTTCTTGTATTTTTCTTTCTGACCCTAGATCCTGTTCAGCCAATGATAAAGCAGTTGTAAAGTCACATCACACCATACCTGGACAGAGAGGGTTACATGCCAGTTTCTGGATGCTTTGCCCATCGCAGATGGCACCTCCATTTAGTGGCGCTGGGTTGGTGCAGCTACGTGTACGTTTTTGGTACCCACGACCACATCGACTGTTACATACAGACCACTCTGTCCATGTTGACCATCCACCATTCACTGGAATATTGAAAATGAGACTTGTTAGATCAATATTTACACCTGTCTTTGTTGCAAGTTTTATGTCTACTGTTTGTTTATATCGACTTACAAAACATTCATTCATGAATCAATGTATGATTTGAGCTAGACGCTTCAGTACAGGACTCAAAGTATTTGATATTTTTTGGATTTTTGTTTACTGATACTTTATGGATTCACTTATTTATTATTTGTTATTATTTTTGTGTTGTATTATTTTTTATTCATATTCATTAATTGGTTATTTTTATATAATTATTTAATACCATTATTATTTTCAGCATACCATTTATTTATGTTTAGAAAATGTATCATTTATTTATTTATGTATTTCTTTTTCCTTTTTTCATTGATATTTCACACTAGACTGTCTGGTCAAATGAGTCAAACATTATGCATACAGTTTTTTCAACCCTGTAGGCCCCACTCATTGGATTGCTGTGCAGCCAGACAGTAATTTCTGGCTGCATTGCTGTATTTTCCATTCAGTGAATCCCTCTAATACTTTTCTTCCCTCTCTCCTCCATCTCTGTCAGTGTCTAAACCCTGTGCAGAGTGACACCAGGGTTTGCGGCTGAGAACAAGTCTGTGGCATTTCAGATGGTGGAACCAGGCCCCTGGAGCCTCTGACTTTCAAATGTGACATGCTTTCGAGTGAACTCCAAAGCATGGGACTCGAGGGGAGGGCTGCCAAAGCCTTGCATTTCTTGACTGTCTACTTTTCCTTTCTCTGGGGATGATGGTTCTCTTCTCTCCTCCCATCTCTTACTCTCTCTCTCCCATCCTGTTTTTCTTCCTTCCTTTTCTGTTACCAGCCTGCAATCCCATTCTGTTCCCAGTTCCTTGTTGTGGGTTGAGTTTAAAATCCCTGGGCTACTCTGTTGTGTTAATGACAAAAAACAGCTGAAAAGATGGTCTCTCTCCCACTTAGTCTTTCATCTGTAGTATCAGCCAGCCAGTATCAGCAGCACTGTCCTCCTTTTCCGCTCCCCACACTGTGCCTCATAAAATGTGTTCTAACATTTAGGTTTCTTTATATTTCTAGTGTTTCTGTATGTGTCTGTATTTTGTGGACTTGTGATTTTACATACAGCTATACATCAATTTGTGAATGTCCCAAATTAGCAGAGGAAGGAGGGACACAGCCTGGATAGTGGCTTCTGGAGTTATTCACTCAGATGAGTCGAGATCAAAGCAGTTTTGCAACTCTCAGCTCCGAGAAGTCCATTTTATTGTCTTGGTTAGGCCCTACATTGTGGGGCTGGACACGGACTTGGATGGAGCTTGGGGGATTAAGGTCTAATGCCCCTTCTTACACCCTGCAGTCGGTTGGAACCTGCAACATCTAGCTGGTCAGTTCCTGAAGTGTGCACTCTACCAGTGAGCTGCTGCAGCCCCAAGCAACACAAACTTGGTAAGTAAGAGTCAAGGACTTAATAAATTAACAAATTGCCACAAAGAATTGATTTTGTAGATAGAATAGAATGAAAAAAAGATACTTAGATAATGTTAAATGCATGTGACAACACATTTCCCTTTGAGACCCAAACCAAGGACCAAGCTTTAACCCTTCATTTTTGTGATTTTTGTGAGCTTGTCCTGAAAGTGTAACAGGAGCATCTGGGATAAATATGCCAAATATATTATCCTGGTTTGCAGCATGATCACCAACCACATTTGTCTTTGTACATCAACATAAAATATAAAAAAGACACGTTTTTTACTTTGTGTTTCTTCTGGTTTGCACTTTGCTGCTGTAACACTGCAAATCTCCCATTATGGGACTAATAAGGAAATAACGTATCTTATCTTGTCATTGCTCAGGAGTTATGGCAGTCATCTAGTAACCAGAAGATTGGTGGTTCAAGCCCCAGCCCCTTCAGAAAGTATGTTGAAGTGTCCTTGAGCAAGACATTGAACCCTTAGCTGCTCAAGCCCTGTGATGGAATGGCGATCTGTCCAGGCTGTTTCCCCACCTTTCACCCAATGTGCACTGGGATAGGCTCCTGCATGACCCTGTGACCTGACTTCAGATCGGGGGTTGACCATGAGTGGATGGACATTTGCATTGTGGTGAGTATACCATGGTTCTTAAACTGAACTTAATATCAAAACTATTTCTATGTACTTTTACATACTTTTGCATGTGGTCTCTTCAAATTGTGCATACTGAACAGAGGATTAGTCATTCAGCAGGGTTTGAGGTAGAATGGGTGCCATGAGAAAGATTCACACCAGCTCAGGCATAAAAACAGCTCTGATAGATTTAACTTAATTAGTTATCAACCCCATGGCAACTCCACTTTAAAGTCACGGAAAACGTTTTGTCGCAGGTTAACAGAGGAAAAAGTTTTTTTCTTCCCCCCGTTTCATTTGATCCCATCTCCTCTAGCCTCCAGCAGATGTTTAAGTTTTAACTCCTCATTGGTGCCGTGCAATAACTGAGACAGTTGATGTTAGCTGGAGAGTGCGCGAGTGGCTGTGAAACCACAGCAGGGGTCCCTTTAAGTACTGCCATGAACCAGCCACATCAGTGGCTCACTCACACTTCTAAAAAAAACATGAATCTGCCATACTTTGCACACCTTCAGGCAGGAGCAAAATGGAAAAAATGTTGCACAGTAGGAGCGAGGGGATTTTCTCTATGCCGGATGACTTTGGAGTGTTTTTTTTTTTTTGAGTTTCACCAACTTCTCAATGGAATCCTACATCTTTTTTCCCCTTATGGACAGTGTAACTCCCTTGCATTTGGTTTATTATTTTATTCAATGATGTGAAATATGGGATCTGCAAGCAGTAGTAGTGAAGTAATAGCGTTACGTATCGGGCCATCATCTCTGCACACTGTTGAGTATTAGCAGAGGTTCCAGCAGTCAAACGTAGAGCTTCTTATATTTACCACGAGAATTCACAACTCATCATCGGTGTTATAGTGTCCCACCCAGCTCTGGCGGAGATGCTGGTTCTACTGGAGCATTAGGTGAGGTCTGTGGAATAGCTGTCAAGCTGCTGATTGCCCACCCTGTTGGGTTTTTATCGTCATATGGGATTTCCACAAAACATTTTTAAAAATAATATTCCCCAAATCTTACCAGCATGTGGAGTTTTCAACATATGGCAAAAACATACTGGATCTGGTTTATATGAGCATTTTCAAGTATTTCAATATTTTTAATTATTATTCTGTAGTTTTTATACATTGAGATGTTATTTGCATGTAGTTATGTATGTCCTCGTGATCTAAGTGTTGTGAGCTCGGTTTAGCTGTGTGTTGTATTTACTCCTAAAGAGTATTATGTATGTTTTGGGATTTTTCTGATCTGACCTGTCAAGGGACTGCAGATGCGAATCAGCTTTAAGCTATAATCTGGTGTGGTGCACCAAGTGATGGCATTTATGGAGAAAAAAACTGTAAACAGTCCCTTGAAACAAATAAATAGATAAATAGATGGATAAATAAACAAAAGAGAACATATCACCATAGACGATGACTGTGGCGGTGGTGCTGCGCCTTTTGGCCACAATGTTTTTAGCCACACAGGTGTAGTTGGCCGTGTCCGAAAGGCGAGCCTGCTTGATGATCAGGTTGTGGTCGATGGTGATATAGAAGTTCCTGTCATCTGCGGGGTCGATAATGTCTTCGTTCTTCAACCACTCCACCTGAGAAAAGAGGTAAAAGGAAAGAGTAGAAAATGAGCAGAGCAACATATATAAATACATTTTATTTCAAAAAGGTACGGAAGTGGAAAAGTCCTTGAATTTAGAAAACCTACATGGCCGATAAGCTGATTCTGACAACCTTGTTTCTTTGAATAAAAGTCACAGCAATCAATTCAAATAGCTGCCCTTTTTTTCCTCAACTTCCCATCTCTGATCAATGCAAACATCACAAAAGCTCTTTATGCCGCTTGAGTCGTACTACATACTTGTTTTTTTATTATTATTTACACCTATTAACAACGTGATCCAGTAGCTAACATCATCAGACAGTGTAGAAAGAAACTTTTATAATTTAGCAGCTGAAAGGCTCTGTGCAACCATCCATCCATCCATCCATCCATCCATCCATCCATCCACCCATTGTTAATAGTTTATCTGAATTCAGGTCACAGAGGTATCAGTTCCAATAGGGACCCCAAACTTCCCACATCCACCAGCTCTGACTGGGGGTCCTGAGGTGGTCCCAGGCAGTGTGGAGATATAATCCCTCCACCTGGTCCTCAGTCTACCCCGTGGCCTCCTCCCAGCTGGACGTGTCTGGAACACCTCACTAGGGAGGAGACCAGGTGACCTCCTGACTAGATGCTGAACCTCCTCCACTGGCTCCTCTCTTGGTAGAGGATCAGAGGCTCTACTCTGAGTCCCTCATTATGACTAAACTTCTCCCCCTGTCTCTAACCTTTTTGTTTGAGGTTTTCTTTTTGTTTAAAAAGTTGTAATATTGAAATCCTGTCAAAGTAACAGCACAATGTAGCATTGACAGATTTTCACTCGACTGTAAATTGCCAAGATCTTTAAAAAAAATCTTAAGTTGTGTTGAGGCTACAGCGCTCAATCAGTTACCTTCTTGTGCCTCAAAGTGTCTTTGCACTGTGCAGATGTGCTTACAGTTGACGATGTTTATCTCTATTCTCTTTTCTCTGCGGACAGTGTTTAGGAGGTCTCACACAATGGAGGTTAAATGGCAAACAGCTATTTCCATATGTGTTTTAACACATTGTGAAGAGCAGAGCTCGATGTGAGATGATACTTTGAGGACTAGCAGTGGAAGAAAAAGTTGGTGTGTTGTCAGCCATTATAAAGGGTCTTCCTCATCGAAGCTCACCTCTATTTCAAAAGAGTGAGAAAAATCCATCCATCCATCCATCCAGGAGTGAGATAACAGCCTTAATTTGAACCCTGACAAGACAAAATAATCAGGAAGCTTATCTCAAACTGCTGACCCCGGACTCCTCCATGAGCAACATGACTTGGGGGTGTATGTGGGACGCGCCGTGGGTTTTATGCATCACTTGTCTTAATATCTGTATAGTCTGGAAATGACTAAATTTCAAAGGCGCCATCAGCGTCATGCCTCAATTGAGCGGTTTGCTCTCTTATCGTATGAAAACACACTGGAGCGACTGGAAAGGAAGTATTGCCTACTACCGCCTGCAATTATTTAACACTAAAACACATCCTCAGCCCCATCCTCCCTCAAACAACCCATGCAGAAAACAACCATCACAGCAGTTAAAAGAGGCCCATACCGAAAGACAGATCTGCATTTGCATAGATGCTATAGGTATGGGCACAATACCAGTAAGGCTCAAGAGTAAACCCCCGCAAACCCGTGTAAGTTTTCCCTGGATTTGGTACTTATGAGTGTTTCCCTCCATAAACATTTATCAGACAAATCAATTGCACGGAACCAGAAAGTATAGAAATCCCTCCCTGGCTGTCTCCGCACTGAAATTAAGCCTCGCTCTCATACGAGCGCAGAGCAATAAAGCCTCACTCGACTCAAGTCATAATGCATAGCAAATGAGAGCACATACACACAAATGCACACAGGCACACACATTTACACACAGAGAGACACATAATTCCCCCTAAATCACTCAGAGACTCCTTTTAGATATGATCTTCATTCCTCAACATGATACTGCAGCGCTACACACAGCTCCGCTCATCCAAAGGAAAATAAAAGCCTGTTTTATATAACCCTGAAAGGACTACTTTTTACTTATAGCCAGACCTTTGATGGACACTGCTCAGCTGTTTGTCCTGAAGGAGTCATGAGAGCTGGAAAATTGTAAAATGTGTTAAGAGACAAGAACCTCTGTCAAGTCCTGATCTTGACTGACTTCCACGTTTAGATTATAGTGTGCTAGATGGGTACCTTTCACATTGTGACAAGCAGTATCAATTGATAAAAATACAATTTAAAGACATTTTAAATTGGTTCTAACCCACCACAGGGCATCAGGATGGGGATCTGACCTTATTTTCCCAAGCTCCATCTAAGTCCGTGTCCACCCCCACAACATGGGGACTAATCGTAATAATGAAAAAAAGGATATTTCATTGGAAAAGTGAGTGAGCTGGCCTTTTGTACTTTGATATTTCTCCTGTTACATTTACAAATTTACCTGCTAGCTTAAATGTAATGTGTGGTAAGCTAACAGTATTTATTCTGTCCTTATTCAATTCTATAGGAGCTCAAGTGCCATGAGCAACAATTTATTGGTGGAGACTGTCTCCAAAGGATGTCCTGTCCTGGGTCTCTTCTTTCAAACCAGAGCAGCTCAACATGCTAGTGGCCACTGGCTACAGTAGTAGCTGTGAAGACAGTTACTTGTGAAGAAATGGGAGGTAACTTATTCATAAACATCTCAGTAATCAAGGTTTTCCAAAATCAATGCACTTGGTCACATTGGGTGAACAGCCAACATGCTTTATTTTGTGTGCTAGTCAGCAGGCATCCAGTCCATCTCAAAATTGTGTGAATGTGTTTGATGTCTATGTTTGTCATTGTTGTATTTGCGTTTCTATAAAGACAACCACTTATTCTCTTTAAGTATAAATTGTGCCCGCAAATGCAACAAGACAGACCTGAGGGAAGGATCCAAATATATACCCAGACAGGAACAAAGACATGCCAGATGCCCTGATTGCCATGTTGTGTCTTCTTTGTTCGTTGCGCGATGATAGCAGATTGACAAAAGAGATGAGGACAACACCAAAAGAGCAAATGAAATTACAAACGGCGCAGACAAAGTCAAAGGAATGATGGGACTGATGGATATTATTGATATATTGTCTTCATGCTGATCACTAGGGTATGCAGAGGACGAAGCTTTATGAAATGAAAAGTCTGTTCTGATGGCCATTGACAGTTGGCATAAAGAAGTGGTCAATCAGTTTAGCACCAATCACAGGAGCAGCCTCTCCAAACAAGCTGCTTTCAGAAGTCGGAGCACTTTTACATGGGAAGGCAATTAGAAATTGAACAAAATATTGTTTCCAGCCTGGATGGAGGGACAGAAGAAGACGGGAGGGATAGAAAGGGGTAGAAAACCAATGATCCCATAAAAGGAAAATATGACTACATAAAAGTTCTACAAGGAAACCTCCAACGGAGGGGAGATTGCTCAACAAATGAGTGAAATAATCCAGCGATTCAAGTGATTTCTTTCCATTGTGGGCAGTACAAGCCTGTTTCATGCTTTATTCAGTCATCAGCTGCTAAGGGAGCCTGATGACGAACATTGGATACATATAGATCCGATACTTTCATGTTTTACGTCATGTTGAGCATCATCTCGGAGGCAGTAACCATAGAAACACACAATTTTCAGTGGAGGGGAGAGCACATTAATCAGTTTTGAACCACCCACCTCTTGGCAACACGATTAGATCTGCAGCCTTATATAGTACATGGAAAAATAACAATTTATATGAATTCAATCCAATTTCAATGTAATTAAATTGGGACAGATAATCTGAGGCTATAAAAATAACAAATGACAGCAATAACGAAAAAAATTGACATATGAGGTCAATATGGGGCTACACCTGTCACTTTGTGATATGTCTGATGTCTGACTGAGGAATCACACTTCGGCAAATTTAGCTCAAGAGGCTACAACAGCTGACTTGACTGTGAGGAAGACAGAAGATTTGTCCAAGAATCGCCTCTTTATTAGGTGTGATTTTAATTATTAGTTTATGAAAATTGAGTTTTTGCCAGATAGAGTGAGGTCCCTCCATTTCAGTCACAGTATCCTGGTGAGTTTCACGGTGAAAACATTACATTTTGCCATTTTTATTAATGACAGTTTTTCGCTTATAAATGGTATTTATCTGGCAGTATTCTACCATTGTTACTGCAAATAAAATAAAAAAAGATGTGGCATCCTAGCTCAGGAGTTAAGGTAGTCATCTCCTTATCAGAACATTGAAGCCCCCAAGAGAAAGTGTGTCGAAGTGTCCTTGAGCAAGAAATGTCACTCCTAACTACTTAAGCCCTGTGATAGAATGCCAACCTGTTCAGGATATTTTCCCACCTTTTGCCTGATGAGCACTGGCGAGCATTGTATGCAGGAAAGCTGTAATGATTGACAGGTAGGCACCAGAAGGGCACCTGTTGGTTAGTTGCTACTGAGGTTGGGGTCTGGCCTTCTGACACCTTCTCTCCCATGGGTAGCCTTAATGAACATACATTTCCTGTTCTGCTTACCTCTGAAGCGTTTTTACTGTAGAGGCCCCTTCCCCCTCCAAGCTTGACTCTTGCAAACACTCTGCCATTCACCCACAAGGTGACCTCAGAAGCCAGTGTGTACTTTATGCAATTCCACCCATGCTATGTGGAAGTAGGCCAAAGCGCAGCTGCAACCAATGGAGATCAACACGGGTAACAAGACCCCCGCAAAAAAAGAAAAACTCTGCGAACTTCCAAAGCCTTGGATTTACTTTGTGATGCTATAAAGCTAAGCTCGAGATCACTGCAATTACACTACTTGAATATCTCAAAACGTGAATATTTTGCGGGAGCCTTGGGCATAACACATGGTTTGACCCATACATAAACTTTCAAGAGCCCCCCTGCAGTACTCCTAGAAGTGCATTTGAAACCCTACAAGTTTTTCTCTTGTCAAGTTTGTAAATTCATCCACTATAGTTTTCATCGCTTCTCTGGGCGAGAGGGTGCAAAGTTAAAATCTTTATGTTCCCCAGCCTTCTTCTCAGAAAAGCCATTGGACTTAATCATGGCAGCAGGGCCTCTTCCCTGCAGAGCACCAATGACTTGTCAACCATGATAACGCGGCGGGACTTCGGCTGACTGAGGAGATGCCTGAATTAAAATCCAGCTTCCATGGCAACAGGCTCAGCAGCTCTTGGCTCTACATCACCTCTGAACCCTGTCTTTCTCTCAGGGTTGTGACAAGTGCTCTGAAGTGGAGACAGAGATGGAGAGCGTAGCGTAGCGAAGAGGCTTTATAAAGCCGCATTCTTCTGCAAAGCTGATTCAAGTCCATTTTATGAGCTTACTGCATATGCTTGGGTGTGAAAAGAGGCGACTGTCTGTCACTTGATCGCAGGCCCTTTGGGGTTTAATGAAAGATCTTCATGGAGGTAATGAACGGGAACTTTCCACATGGAGCTGCTCTGCTGGAAAGTTCCGGTTCCTCCGCCGTGCCTTTATTCCTCTCTCTAGAGCAGGAGCTCTTGGTGAGCCTATATGTGGTACAGGAAAAGGGGCAGGAAGTCATTTCCAGCTACCCATCCGAGCCCACACTCTTCAAATATAGTCTTACTTGCAACATTTTCCCCTTTCACATGATTAAGCATATATAAAATATGCATGTGGACGGAAACGTATGAAACAATGACTTTTTCAGAGGCTGGCAAGTGTCTAATGTATTCAGAGCCTGCGAGCCACTCGGATGACTAAAACCCTGTGCTATTTCAGAAACCTCACTCACAGCCTTTCAGTCCGTGGAGGCCAGAGTTCCAGTGGTAATGGTGGTGAGGAGCGCCAAGATAAATGTCTGCTGCTTGTTTTCCTTGTGCATGTGTGTATGTTGCATATGGTGATTTGTTGGCTGTTAGGGCGGGGGTTACCAAAAACACAAGGGCTACTGAAACGACATTAGAATCACACCTCTGTGAGCAACAAACCCCAAGAGTTGCTAAACAGGAACAAATAATAATCACAATAATAATATCTACCAAAATATTCTTGAGCCAAATCTATATTTTCAAGAGCCAAGTTATAGTGATGTCATGCTAAATTGTTAAAGGGCTGCCTCACACTGCCTCATTATCCCCCTTCTCTGTCTGCCTTGGTTTGCTCTGCTCTGTAGTCTGTACTTACACAACATGTATCATATGTACACAATATGTCAGTTCCCGAAGCACGCTTTCTACCTCTGTGACTACCGTGGCTCTTCCTGGGGGCAGTGTCACTATGATAAGATATCATGCCACAGTGCCAATCACCCTTAGGTTCAACACCATGCAAAAGTAGAACAGAAACAGCACAGACGTAATTTAAATGACAATCAAGAGCACACAAGATGCAGCATAGTGGATGCGAGAGCATAGCATACATGCCACATGTTGCGTATAATTATAGGCTAGCCCATCATGCCAGGTCAATCTGATAACAAGCACAATTCTGTCCATATTCATGGCAGACCAGCCAAGGGTGTAGTCATTGAATTAAAAAAATCAAATCCAAGGACGGACAGATACACTTTTTATTGTTCCGAGGAATTTTGAGCATCTCCCTTAGTTGCCCATGAGTCGGCATATCAGTGACCATGATTTGCTATGTGGTCCATGGTAGCAGTTGCATAGCATAGTAAAACTTAACAAAATAGACCAGTTGCATGCAGTCAGGGAAGAGAATCACATAATAATGAATAACATTCCTATAAAGGAGGTTATTATTATTATTATTATTATTGTTGTTGCTGTTGTTTTTGTTGTTGTCAAACACTGTTTCTAATTTGACTTTAAGTGCTCCAGAAGAGAGTACGAGTACTGGTACCGATGGAGCCTGCTGATCTGCCAGCCTCTCCTGCTCTGTGCAGAGACCTGTAAACCAGCCATACCGAGAACTGACAACCCACTGGAGGACTGACGACAGTCGACTGTATCCAAACCCCACAACCTCAACAGCTTCTCTCCCACTGCCTTACTTTGCTTGGGTGTTTATTCTGTTTTTTTGCCCTCGGGGTAGGTGAGTTATGACAGATCTTTCATCCACAATGGCAGCTACATATTTGTGCATATATATGCATATGCAACCAAAGACTCAGCCTGTGTGCTCTCCCCCTGTTTCTGTCTCTGAAGGTTCTGTACACGAATGAAAAGATCCTCAGTTTTCAGTTTTGTCGCTTTCCTCCACCGAGACAGCTTTGTTTGCCTTTAAAGAAGAATACTTTGCTTGAACTGACTGCTGTCTTTATTTCAGACGTGAGGTAAGTTATGCATGTTGAGCATAGGTACGTTTGGCATGTGTCACATTGCCAGTTTCAGACATTTACTGGATATACAAAAAGAAAAACAGTTTACTTTCCTTCCATTGTTTCTCAGCTGAACTGACCGTACCATTTTTTTTGTCCTACTGTCTCAATATAAAACGGAGAGCGTATAATCTGGAGATGCCTTTTAGAGAAAGAATGTGAATTTTAAGACTTATTCAATAGCAAACAAGGAAACAAATAAATGGATAGATAACAATACTGATAATAATAATAAGCTTTTGTAGGGACAGTGCACATCAATGAACATTTAGAATATAAACATGTCAAATTTAGAAACTAGACTAATTTCTATCTGTAATCCCAAGGAGTTAACAGTTGGGTGTCTTACTCAAGGACACTTTGACATGCTTTCTGAAGGAACTGGGGATCAAACCGCCAATCTTCGATTACTAGATGATCACCCTACAGATTGATTAATTAATACACAAATAGATACAATAAGAACTATTATCCACACTGTACTTTACAACATATGTTAGCCAGATTTTGGATCCTCAGTAAAAGCAATTATGAAAAACTCCAATTTATCCCCTCGGTGCACATCTGAGTTGCCACAGCAACCATGATAGCCTAGGAAGCACCGGTTTGTCACGATTGGGCCAAAGCAGTCTTCAAAATGCCCCAGTGGGCCAATCAAGAGTTAATGGATAGACTTCCATCAAGTGGAATCACCTTTATAACTTCACAAGGATCGCCATCAGACTAAAGCCCCAGTTGGAGAGAGGGAGTTTGCCAAGATTCAGTCCCAAACCCTCCTGATTGTTGCTTGCCAACACTTTCGGCAGGGATGAATTCAGTGGAATTCATCACACATAATGTAGCTTTTCAGATTAATTACAGACCGTTAAAAAGTTGATAATCCAAAACCACCAAAGTCACCTACATAAAAACTCCTTATGTTCCTGTACGACCTGATCTGTCTTGGATACACCCTTTATAATGACCCCATTTAGAACATAGAGTGCAAGGAGAACTTGGCTAAGAGATGGTAAAAAACATTTGTCATTTTTATGACTGCTTGTTTAATTGTTTATTTATTATTAATTATTAATTCGTTTGAGGAGGGGTCGGCAGTAGCTTTAGGGTTGAGCCCGTGTTTAAGGAACTGACAAGCCAAAGTTGTCCTACACTTCTATGGTTCCAATGACTGACCAACTTTTGAGGATTACCCAAATAACGTGAAAAGATTAGGCAGATGTTAAAAGTTGCTGTTTTGCATTGAGCTGTGAGACGAGAAGAATATTTTCAAACTAGTGTTGTTGTTTTTTTGATTAACAGTGGTCAAGTCTTCCAAACAGCAAGCCCCACTTCGGAACTGATGAGCCAGAGGCTGGGGGTTCGACCCATGCAGAGGGCGTCAGGAACGACATCCAGGCTTAATCCCCCAAGTACCATCTAAGCCCTCGTTCACTCCCACAACATCGAAAACTAATCATGACAGGTGAGAAAATGGACATTTAGGCGTGACATAAAAAATATCTCTCTCTGTGTAATGACTCTAAGCATGGGAGGATCAACAAAATGGAAACTGCTGAGTAGAAATAATGTTAATAATATTCTCTATCCAACCAGGAATGGAGACAACATAAAACTCTTTCAAAGTGTTGTTGAATTTATCCATCATTTGCTGTTCTCAGAATGACCAAACCATTTATTGGCTGTTTTAATCAGATATGGTATGCCTGATGGAGCACTTGTTACTGATGCCAAAGTCGCTTGTCTTATTGCTTTTTTATATCTGTGAAAGGAGTAGTTCCCTCTGTTGAGCCTAGGCGTGAGGGCAAGCCTAACATCTGTTGAGAAGGAGCTAAGCCTAGCATAGATGTGAGGTCTCGTGTGGTATCCATGACATTATGAGGCCAGAACTTGAGGCTGGGGTTTGCACAAGTCATCACATTGTCCATAGTTCTATGGATATCACTGTGTGTGCATGTAAAATAAATGATCTGCAGATTCACAATAATCCAACTATTAGAACAAAGAATCATACATTTGCTATGATATCTAAATTGAATATTTAAACTTTACCTCTGCAGCTGGGATGCCTTCTGGTGGGCGGCATTGGAGCAACACTTCCTGCTCAAGAGACACTTCCTTACCAAGGGGTTCCTGGTCAAAAGTCTTCCTCAAGTCTGCAGTGAACAGATGTAAGGATACCATTTTTTTAAAAATCTTAAATTTTCTATTGTCAAGGGGGAGAGATACTAAAAAATGATGTGTCATTTATGCTATGACAAGATAAAGTAGAGTACCATCTTATGTAAAATGAGAAATAAAAACTGAGAATTTACTCTTCCCCTCACCTGTCTTTAGCATAAAGATAAATGTCTTTAAGTGGATGTTGAGGAGAAGGGAAGGGAAAGATCACCCCCTGTCCACTGATAAAAGACAATATTTCTGTGGTGAGAGAGTCTAATGGAGCAGAGCAGGGCAGGGACAGCCGAGTTGATGGTTTAGGATTACTGAGGGTGTCATGCCACACTGGAAACTCAAGCTCAATGGATATATATCATCTCTTGTGCTCCACAGATAGAGATGTGCAGTTGCAATCAAACACAATAGAGAGAAGGGGAGAGGAGTAGAGTCAATTTTATTTTTATAGCCCAGTATCCCAAAATACAAATTAGCCTCAGCTGGAATAACTGTTAATTACTTATTGTACGTGAGGTAGCTGGACATGACACAATATGCAAAATTATGCAAAATTGAAATAATATGTGCAGAAATTTTACAACCAATTCTAAGAGAAACACATCTTCAGGTAAAATGTTGAAACCAATTGAAGAGGTGCTCTGCTGGGCTTATGTCCTTGCTATCATACAAAACAACAACCAAGAGCGTTGCTTTGCTCACTGTTTCCTCTGGGCTCCATTTGCCTTTCACATGTTGATTGGCATCTTCTATGAGAAAATGACTAAACAAGGAGCTCCGCCTTTAGAGGCAACAAAATGTTTCTCATTACTACTTAAAAACAATTGTGTATGCATTCCAGTAGGGGTGCAAACTTAACAGAGAGCAAATGAGGACCACCTACCAACAGAAAGAGGAAACACTTGCACAAACATTTTCCTTATCCTTCTTAGTGTGTGTAGTCTACTGTTCTCCTCATACTCCAGTGTTTCTCTAACGTTAAACACAAGGACTCTGTTTCTGATTTGTTGGGCTGTTTTATCAGCTCGGGTTCAAAAGGACTGATGTAAGTAAAACCCCTTGTTCAAGGACCGCTCCCCGTGCCACATGTAACCGCAGTATACTTACTCATATACAAGTCGGTGAGTAAAGTTGGCTTTTAAACAGAGAGGGATGAGAGAACGAGAGAGGAGATAGAGAGCAAAACAGAGATAGGGGGAACAAAACGGAAGAGATGGATACTCACAGGCGATGCGGACGTGAGCTTTGCGACTCTTGGTGGTCCCTGCAGAGCTCCAGGCCACACACTGACACCAGAAGTCCTCTGGCCCGAACAACTCCTCCACCTGCTGTCGAGTGATCTCTATGCTGGCTTCTCTCACCACCAGACCTAGTTTGGAGGAATGAAGATAGGTGAGGAATGAGGCGAGATAACAAGAGGCCAGAACAACAGAAATTACAGACAGAAGATATGGGAAGGATTGGGGGGTAGGAGGCGAGCAAAAATCAAATGGAAGGAGGAAAAAGGAAACGGAGGGAGTGAAAAGTGTAAAAAGATAATGAAGTAGAGAGAGGAAGCAAGGTAGAGCTGGGAAGCTGAGAGCTGAGAAGGAGAGAGAGGGAGATGGAGTTAACATGGAGTCACTGTATGGCTGGACAGTTTAAGACCAAAACAAGACCATGTAAGGAAAACAGACCCACTGGAAGCAATTGATTGCTTAATAAAGTGAAGTGAGTGTCGTCTTTACTCAAAGCCATTCCTGGGAGAGGAGAGTGGAGTAAAGCAAACAAGCTGGGCCAATATTTCAGTGACACACTCACAATGTCCACATGCCAACTCTGCACAGCCTATAACGTCTCCATATTGCATTCTCACTCATTCAGAGTTGGGTTCTGGTGACAGTATCATACTCAGGCATGATGGAACAGCCATATCTAGACGGGCCCTTCATCTGCCTTTCACATTATGATGTACAGATTTAATACAGTTTAATAATCTCATGCACGACACCACCCAATCAGTCCAAGCAATTCAAATCTGGCTTCAAGCACTTTAGCTTTGGATTTTGTTGTGCCAGTGTGTGAGTGTGAGTGTTGGCCCATCCCGGATTCTAGTGCAGGAGCACTGAGCTGTTTGGGCCCTGGTCCTGTGGGGGAGGATTCTCGGCTTCATGGCTGGTGCAATCCTGTTTGCTAACTCCTCTGATTAGTGCTCATTTGGGTGCCAGGACCCAAACAAACAAATCATCCTCAAAACAAATGCTTCTAACCACAGCCACAGTGCTAGTATAGATTTGACAACTGCAACTGTGAATAGGAGTGTATATGCATGTTTATATGTATTTATATTGTATGTGTATGTGGATTTATATTGTATATGTACGTAAACAGATGGGCCTGCTTGTAAGTGTTTGCATGCATGTTAATGCATATAAGCACATTCTATCAGCACATACATCTGCACATTGTAAATTATGTGAACAACACAATGTGTGGAAGTGCATTAATTCCAAAGGACACGCGGTTGTTTGCCACTCAATATCCCACTCACTTCTTCCCTTATTCATTTCACTCTCTTTTCATTCCCTTTTTATAGAAATCTGTCGGGATGAAAAAAACTGGCAGGATAATACAGGGGCATGCACGGAGAGGAAATTATGCCACTAAACCTAACAACCATAGGCAAAAGGATGCATTTTAAAACAGATTGCATATCATAAAGCTCACAAAACGCTCACCAATCCCATTTAGTCAGTGTTATTGGAAGCAATGTGTTTTGTCTATGTTGCAATGGAATAAAGGACCAGAAGGTAGGCTGAGCTACAAAGCTCCTCTTCTCCTTGCTTTCTTTTTTTCCACTTCATTTATTTCACATTTAACTCCCCCATTGAGGATTGTGAATTGCAAGATGCGAATACAATTTAGCAGAGCTCTGCATGGTATATGTTTTCAGAATAGTGATTATCTAAATATTGACAGTTGAGAAGATGCCATTAAGAGCCCTGTGGTGATGGCAAATATTCATCCTTGTGTTTACACTGTACTAGAGGGGCATGATAGCTCGGTGGTAGAGCAGGCCCCTCAGGAACTGATCAGCCATAAGCAGTGGTTTCAAACCTACCGCTGGGCATCAGGAAGGGCATCTGGCCTCAATCCCCCAAACTTGATATAAGTCTGTGTCCACCCCCACAACGTGGGGATTAATCGTGACAGATAACACTGGACCTCTCTTTGTCTACGCTCTGCTAATAGGATAATGGGTGATATAGCTCTGGAGGGGGGGGCAGTCGTCTTGTAGTCAGGAGAGTTATACTGGTCTTTTTAATATACAATATTGCTCCTTGTTGCTTATTGTTATATTTTATCAAATCAAAAGTACAGGAAATTACTCTAATGCATTATTGTCCACTAATTGTTGTCATGGTAGCTCAGTGATAGTGTGCACTTTGGGAACTGTTGAGCCAGATGCTGTGGGTTCGAAGCCACCATGGAGCATCAGGAAGGGCATCCGGCCTTAATCGCCCAAGCTCCATCTGAGTTTGTGTCCACCCCCAGAACATGGGGAATAATTATGACATGTAAAAATGGACCCCTCAATTATTCAACAGTTTGCTGCAAGCAACTCATAGCATTTATGTTTGGATGCTGCTGTATCAGTAAACTTCTATGTGTTTCAATTATCTAAACTCCATTCCTCTTAAAATGTTGATAATGTTTCAGTCACACTGTTGTAGTCCTCTGTTAAAGGCAGCACAAGTCTGGGTCAGTATCATGTCTGCTGGCCCAAATTGCTAGTCTGGATAATTCAAAGATATCGTAGAGGAGAAGAGGTTAAAAAATACATATGCCACCTTACTTCAGGTTCAGTGCATATACACAGGCTACTCGCTCTGGAAGAGGCATCAAGCACCATAGCATCCCACTCACCAGCTTAGCTCTCATACAACATTTACACTGTGCTGACAGGCAGTGGAACGACTTCTGCAACTGAGCATGTGTGGAATGTGCTTGTACGTGCATGTATTCATGTGTACATGTATGCATGCATGCATGTGTATGTGACGAATAAAAAGCAAGAAAGACACGGAGACAAAGGGAAAGAAGTGTCTGCAGGTGCATGCATAAGTGAGATCGACAGAGGTAGATTTGTGAAGGGGCTCTCTCTGCCCGTGAGCACAAGGACCTGTGCGTATGCTTAGGAGTTATTTTTGTTCTTGAACAGGTCAAGGATGTGATGGGAAGTTGGGAGAACATTGCAGAAAGTAGAGAGAGAATAAAATAAATAGTAAATGGACTTGTTATTATTTGGCACTTTTCTGGTCTGACGACCGCATAGTCGAAACAATAAAATGATATGAGCTCTCTATGGCACAGAAGCATGTCAGGACCAGTTGAATGTTTCTCTCCCTACCCCAGACAGTTTTTGAAGATGGTTCACAAAGCCATGGACACCAGTCACGTGTAGCTTGGCTATAGAATATGAGGAAGACTACTATGCATTCAGTAAATTGGCCTTTACTGTTGGTAACCTTTTTTAGGAGGCATCTCCAACTTTGCTTTAAGTGAACTTGTTTTAGAAAAAAGTAGATTTTAAGGATTTTACTTGACTATTGCTGGAGTGTTGATTTCATGCAACCTCTCAGCACCACTCCATAACCAGAAGTCTAATGTTGGTGACCTAACTGGGAATCTGTGAGTGCCATTATGACTTCATGACCATTATGTGGGAGGAGGTCATGGGGCTGACTGAGGACCAGGTGGAGGGATTATATTTCCACCTTGGCCTAAGATTGCCTCAGGATTCCCCAGTCAGAGCTGGTTGATGTGGCCTGGAGAGGGGAGATTGGCTGGCTGGAACTGATACCTCCATGACCTGGCATTGGATAAGCAGTTGATGGATGGATGGGTGGATGGATGGACTAAGTTGTTCTGTTGATGTAATGTACTCTGAAGAAACACATCACTCTGGTAAAGGCATACAGCACTGACATAAGCCCACTCTTAATGGCATGTTGTATGACATCAAATTTTACTCAGATACTGAGTTCGTCTGCCTATAGTGTTACAGGGATGACCAAACAACACTGAGGTAAAAATCCATGGTAGCTGTAGTGACAGTCCAGAGCAAGCAAAATAGTGTGCCTACTCAATGTTAAGGCCAGCGGTGAGGGATTACTTGACACTCATTCACAATGGCCATTAACAGCAGAAATGATTCAACAGTATGTCCCATTGATAGCAAACTGGTGTAGAGCCAGGGTGCCTCATCAGAAGTGATTCATTATTAATGTGGTCATTAGTGTGAGCACCATGAGCACCCTAGTTTAAGAGTTAGCAAGGTTTATTGATCTATATAAGTCAGGCCTAAAGAGGCAGGAGTCAAAGAGGAAGAGGTGGAGGAGAAAGGCCAGGGGAAGTATTCTGATTATCTGGCCGGAGGAAGAGCAGTCCTGGTTGATCTCCTCAGTCATAACTCAAAGGGAGTGATGATTTGTCTCCCATGTGTATTACATTTTGCAGGCCCTACTTATAATTAACTCTGCTCATTTGCTCAGATCAATGACTTCTGCTCACAAAGAGACTGTAACTTGTCTTCAAGAGGCAAAGTCTACAGAGTTCATTTGGCATGAGAAAACGTATATAACGCTCAAGGGTCTTAAATGGCTTTTGATAATGATAGAATTAGATCTCAAGGATTGTATAATCTAATGATCATATAATACATCCTTCATCAAATGCTTATCTGAAGTCAGGTCATGGAATTATGCCTATCCCAGCACTTGTTAGGCCAAAGCCAGGGAAACAACCTGGAAAGGTCATCATTCCATCTCAGGCATTGAAGAGTTAAGGGTCAAGTGTCTTGCTCTTGGACACTCAGGCAGAAATAGCATAAGAAACACTCAAGCTGATTGCACTCTTTTGCTGACTGTTCAGTTTTCTTGCACACAAATCGTGTGTTTGTTTACGGTTCTGCTAATGGTGTTGCTGAGAAGAAAGCTTGCCCAGTCATGAATGAGTAAAGATGAGCCACAAACTCATTCTATTGTCTAGGTGGTGATAGGACTCATGAGAGGTCCCGAACGGGTGCTCCTCTTAGGCAAAGTTCACACAAAGACACACACAAACTAACTCCACATACAAACTAACTCCACATACAAACATAATCACATTCATGC
>OMLC01043179.1:0-14937 GCA_900302585.1 Regalecus glesne | reverse complement strand
TAACCCCCCCCCCCCGTCCCCCTGGAGGCAACGCGGCACACTTGTTTGTCACGGGTGTTGTGGGTTGAGTAAAGCCAAGGCTCATGATGCATCTCGCCATGAAGAAACACCCATGTGAGCCACAGGCAAATTAGTGTTGTGTGGTTCCAGACCTGTCTGTTGAGCGACTGAAGTGACAGCTGGATTTGTTTTTCCCAGCAATGTGGAGTAGACACGCATGTGTCGTCACACACCCACGAAATATTTGTTCGCCAGTTGAGCCTTTTGCTATGTACATAAATGGACTTGTTCTGATGCAGCGCTTTTCTAGTCTAGCGACCACTCGGAACGCTTTCTAATGAATGCCTCATATCTACTGAGCCCTGTGGAAGGATGCGTACCCGCAACGCCCAACTCTCAGGCACGCTCTCTACTGCGGAACCAAAAACAGCACCGGCTGCGGTGAAACCCGGACTGGACCGTTAGCTTCAGAGGAACACGCAACATGTTCTAAAGTCAACCTCATGATTTGTGATGGTATCACTCACCAGACGACCACCATAATGTCATTGTCATGATGATTTTTGCTGGATAGAAATGCAAACATTTGAATAACCAAGTATCCACCTCTCTAGTGAGGATGGATGGATGGCTTCATTTGTCTTCTAGCTGCCAGTAGTACTGGAGACACATTCTACCATTCAAATCTAGTCTTACACAACAAAATATTGTGCACAGGAAGAACTTGTCGAGGTTTCTCCAAACTCATTGAGGCTGTGACGTGACAACATTCCTCATCCAATCCCCACACTGCCTGATGTAAACTCAAACTTCACCCAGGTGACTCCTGAATATCATCCAAATCTCAACTCCCAAGAATGCGGGTATTGCTACAGTGTGACCACTCTTGACTGGCTATGTACTGTCTTGCAAACAATCACCAAAACCCTGCCAGCCCATGTAAACAAACACAGGCATCGTCACAAATGTTCGACATTCAGGCTAAGCAGTCTCATCATCTCCAGAGACCGCTCGTTACACGGTTGATTGTCGTCAGGCTCCCCGGGCAAGAGGACCAGGGTGGTGGTGTTGGGTGAGTTTGAATAATTTTACCTGTGCAAAGCCTGCCTTTAGAATCACTCCTGTGCTTTGTTCTGGGTAAAGCAGGCACATCATCCACAGTAAAACATCTTTGAAATTGCAATGAAGCTTTTGAAGCCTATGTCCCACCGCTCAGCACTCTAAGGGGTTTTCTCCCCCTCCCCATATCTCCTCATTTGCTGAGGAGCTCTCAGGGCCCTGTCAGGCAGCTGTAATGAACTCCAGCATAAAGCAGCCACAGAGGACTGGAGGGCACGGACGGGCTGCCAGGGCTTCACTGTATGTGCCACGTGACTCTTTCTGCAAAGAGGCTCCTGACTACAACCTACAGTGTGGTATCAGTGGAGCACGGGATGCCACATACACCGCCTCCACTCAGCTCGGCATTCGCAGAAACACCTCTAAAAGACATATCCTCAGATGAGTTCACATTTCATCATGTAATGCTGAATGGCAATGGAAAGTCCCTAAGAGAGAGAGAGTTATGTCATCTCAGGGGGTCTGCTCTGCCAGCTCTATCCCAGAAAAATAGTCCGTTCTCCCCCTGAGCTGCCCCTTCACGGCTGGAATGGTAACAGTTGGCCTTCATTTTCTATCTGAGTGGATTTGCCGGCTGTGAATGCCACCTACCAGACTGCACTCAGTATGGGTGGAACTCCTCACAAAGGCCGAGACTCAGGACAAGAATAGAGATTCACCAGCAAAGCTGGAGTAGCATCTTACTGCACTATAACCACAGCAAATAGTCCTACGTCCTCGCTAACGGAACAAAAAAAGACATTTTCTTTCAAACTGGAGCTGATCCTATGGATATGTGCTGTATGTGGGCTGATGATGAAAAGGCAAATTCAATAAAACCCTTCTATTTACCCAAATGATGAAGACTTCCACTTGCGACAGGGGTAACCTCTTCGGCACGGAGGGGTGATCAAGTTTACGGGGATCTCCGAGACCGCTATAGGTAAGGAGGCATGCCGCCTGCAACACAGAAAGAGAGAGATGCTGAGGTGGTGTACAGGTCATATGGTACGTTTGGTCTACATAGAAAAAAACAAGTTTGGTGACTAGATGATGGGGGAGATGAGAAGTTGCAGGTCTTTCATCACAATACACAAAAAGATGGATGGACGATGAAGCACTTCTCTCCCACAGTACAGAACATCCACATGCTATTACGGCAGGCAAAGCCCACCAGCATGCCAGCTCCCAATGAGCTGACCATGGCATTCAACAGAGACAGAGGATTACTTCTGGCAACTCCTGGTGGCATTGCAATCCCTTCAGATTAGTGACAGTGACTTCTGTCATAACTGAGTGAACCACCAAGAACTGCCCGGTGCCAGGTCAGAGGTAAAGGGGAGGGGCATGGGGGTATGAGACGAAATCAGATTTGCTGCAGCAGACAATGTGAGAAGGCAACAGCGGCTTTGCAAAGTTAGTCAGCGAGCTGAGGAGCAGTACTTGAGTGGCAAGGAGAGGACCTGTGACATGCAGGTGGATGGGAGAGAGACAAGAGACCAGAGTTCCTGTCAAAACTCTTCTCTGTAACGAATAAAAGCTCACACCGGTCAGAGGGGAGGCCAATCAGGAGAGCCACATGCCAGCAAGGGTGAGCGGCGCATCGGCCATAAATAAACAGCCAATACGTCTCTCTTGGTGTCTAATTGCAGCAGCTGGCTGAGCACTCGGAGGGCACATCTACTTGTCATTGAATCACTCCCCAGTAAGGAGCAGCGCTGAATGGGACACCTAATAATCCATGGCCACCAGAACCTGTTCTCTACAGTAGCTGTCTGACAGGGCTGAGTTGGGTCATGGACAAGCAGCACGTCACGTCCTCCGACATGTGCCAGCGCAAAGCTTGGAATAGTTGCACTTGAACCCTTGTAAACTTTTCCTATTGTTACCAGACCTGCCCAGGTTATCTATTCATACACTTTCCTCCTTGAGCAGCTAATCTCTTTGTGATATAATGAGACAAAAATTCACATGCATCCTTAATAATGGGATCCTGATCTGACGGAGAGAGAGAAAAATAAGATGGAAATTAATCGCAGAGTAAGACATTTGATCCTGGTATCAGATGGGCTGAACACCAGGAGAACACCAGTGTAAAATTGAAGGCCAGATTTTCATCAATAAGGCCCCCTGGCTGTATTGGACATTACTGTTTATCACCGAGGGGGATTAAAAAGCATTCGACCCAGTCTGGGTGAACTAGTAAAATGTCAAAGTCAACAGCTTTGGGAATATTAAATTAAGCTGGACTGCCATGCCTCGACATCAGAGTAAGAAGAAGACAGAAATATCAATTACCCCATGGTTTTGATGGGGTGATAGACTTCATGAGGAGCTACGACATGCTCTGGTCATCCAACGCCAGCAGGCTGGCCAAAGTCAACTGGCTGAGATGATCATCAAGGATGACCATGGGCACTTCTTTGATAGGGAGGAACACCGGTTTGAACGGCTAGTCGAAGGGACCTTCTATGTGAAGAGGAAACAACTATCCCTGAACCGAGTGAGGGGGGGCTCGGAATACATCTGTCGCCATGTTACAATGCTGTGATTACAACTGCTCCCCAGTCCTCTGTGAATAGTACTCATTACCATTGTAACTCTGGTTAATAGTCATGCCAGTTTGCATATGAAACCAATCATTGGCTTTTGTTGTTGTGCCACTGTATTGTTTATAACGGTAGGGATGGCTGCAGTCAGCTCAGACTTAAGACGTCACCTGTGTGAGTGATGAAACGTTTCTCCTACTAGACGTTGTATCCAGCTGAATGGATTCCCCTATTTTTGATACATAAAAAATTATCAAAATGGAAAATAAATAAATACATACGTCTAATCAGATTTTATCACACCTTCATCTTTTTGTTTTACTTATATGCTTTAATATTACACTTAAACATATTTAACAAACAATGTCAAAGGAAAACAAATGAAACGTGAAAATAAATAACAATCATAAGAATAATATAACAATTAAATAATAATAATTGAAATCAGCCGTAAATTACTAGGGTTACAGTGTTGATGATTATGGAAAATGTGATGCTGTCACCGTGTAATGAGGATTAGCTGTGTACATACATCATGGGGCCTGGATGGACTGACAGGAAGTGGTGCAGTTGACAATAAACTGTGTATTTGGACTGTACACTCTGAGCAACTTTGGAGTGTGTTCCTCCTCAACCGGCATATAAAATGTCCTTCTGTTCTTCAGAAACAATATTTTTATTCCCAGGCTTATTGTGGCGAGTTGGTGAATGAATAGTAAATGGACTTATTCTTATACAGAGCTTTTCTCGCCTAGTGACCCTCATAGTGCTTTACATCATATGTCTCACATTTACCGAGCATGGGGGACCAAGGCTGGATGCCCTTTTCCTGACATCCTCGAGGGGATCGAACCCACTATGCCCAACATTAATGTCTGCACTCTACTGCTGACGACCACGGCTCCAAAGAATAAATTGAAAGTAAATATGCCTTCACATGTAGGTTAACTACACATCAACTGCAATTTCTGTATGCCAGTGAGGCGGAGGAGGAAGCCAGACCCACCAATAAACCCCCTCTGTTGTTCAAAGCACAACTGCTACTAATACTTAATTAACTGTTAAAAAACCCTCGTGAACATCGCAGCATCCAAATAAAGACAGATTGCAGCGATCAATCACCTCTACACGAGACAGCTTCCAGCGTTGGCTCTGGTTTTTCAAACACCATCATTTCTGGGAGGAACTCTTTAATTAGCATCATTGCATCCCTGAAACGTTTCATCTCCACACGGTCTATGTTGCAATAGATACTGAAATTTTAAAAAGAGCGTTCTATAAAATGGAAATACTGAGAAACAAAATCCCTTATGGTGATTTCAGTGGGCTGTGACTGGTGTGATGGGAGGACCACATTTAACATGCAAATCTAACAGCAGTGGGCTGTATGCAAAGAAGAAGTGCCTTAAGGACAAATGGGTTGTGATCCTTTGCGACCCGGAGCTGCCAGTAATAATCTCTCATACCATGGGGTTAAGTCCTGTGGAGATTTCCCATTGCCTTCTACATAAGCTTCCTGTTATCACTGGAGTGCAGGTCCTCTGCTTGCATAACAGCAGTCTCTAAACACTCCCAAACTTAAAAACTGTTACCGGGTGGGCATAATGGTTTCAAGGGCTAATTGAGCATCTTGTTTGCACAATGTGCTCCTGCACAGGTCAAAGAGTCTTCACACACATCCTATGCTACATTCCTGAGGTAAAAGAATAGAATAGTTTAATTTGCCACATGTCCAAGGCTGGTGAAATTTGTTCTCCGCATTTAACCCATCCTGTTGTACAGGAGCAGTAGGTGCAGCCTGCACACGGTGCTCGAGGAGCAGTTAGGGGTTCAGTGTCTTGCTCAAAGACACTTTAGCACGCTTTTTAATGTGGACGGCATAGCACAGTGGGTAGAGCAGTCACCTGGTAATCCGAAGGTTGTAGGTTCGATTTCCTGTCCTGCAGAAAGCTTGTTGAGGTGTCCTTGAGCAAGTCACTGAGCCGCTAACTGCCCGCTGAGTGCCACATGGTGGCACATCACTGCTCCCATAAAATAGGATAAAATCCAGAGATTTCCCTTTGGGGGACTGATAAAGGAATCCTTTTATTTCTTCTGAAGGGGTAGAGATTGAACCACCGACCTCCAATTACTAGACAACCATCCTACCTCCAGAGCTAAAGTCCCCCTACACTACAATAAAATCAATTATCATGCAATAAAAGACAATATGTGATAATACTAAATAGAGTTGTTCCCTAAAATGCAATATACTACAGTACAAAAACTTTAATCAGTAATATACAACACAAATAAGTATACTTCACTACATCGTGACACAGTACAATACAACAAACTATCATACATTTGAGTATCAATGTCAGATATCCCTTGAAAAGAATCCCATCTCCTAAAGAAGACTAAGGATAAGACTAAGATGTGCAAGATGCTGGTATGAGCCTCATTATAGGAATAAGAACAAAGACTAAGGAACAAAACAGGGTGCATCTGAAACTTTGACAACCAGCTATTCACTCTCGAAGCCATTAGTCTGTCAAGTCACACTCACGGCACTAAAACAAATGATCTCCTCCAGTTTCCCCAGGGAGGATGCCAGGTTGGTGGGGTAGGTTTGGATAATGTATGCTCTCACTCTGATTTATTACAGTGCATCATGGTCAGCTTATCTTAATATATAATCCAGCACTATTGCACAACAGGCAATTTTAATGCCATGTGTAGAGGACTCTTCACAAGAGGAGCTACATCAAGAGGAGAGAAACTAAAAAACAAAACAGAAAGAAATTGCAGACTTCAGTACAAAATACAGGGGCGGGAGCTCGAGTTGGAGGAAACCTCTTCCTTTGCACACAAATCCGGCAGACAAAATACATCCTCTCATGCTTCCCACTGAAGGATGAGCACTGTGTAGCACTGTGTAAGGCATTTGGCATTTGGGTTTAAGCAGCTCTGCTTCATGCAATACAAATCCCAAGTTTTCATTTATGTTGTGATGGACAGCCCCTTGTCCCAGATTCAGCGGTGATGATAAATATTATTAGTCACAGCATTACTCATAGTACTCACCCAAGGCACAGCTCATGAAAAAAGTGCTAATTGGTTGGATGCTTCATAAATTAACCTACTGTATCCATTTCCACCGTTCCTCTAACAAATTACAGCATGCTAATGGAGGAGCTGGCCGTGCTGCTCAGAAACACCACAGCTGTGATGGATCAGAATCAGTACATTGGCCATGTAGAATTTGACTACAGGTTCATGGCTCTCACTGGTACTTAGAACGACAACACAACAATCTTCAGACGTATACACAAGGACTGATTATACATAGGTGGAAATACGTGGTAATAGAATGCAATGCTGCTGAGAATTTATCAGAGATATTGAAATAAACGCTAGCGGGAGGGGACAAATATAGAGCAAATCATGTCCAAAATTAGATATCTTATCAAAGATGGGTGGTTCGATCCCTGGCCCCCGCAGAAACTCTGTCAAACTGTCCTTGAGCAAAACACAGAACCCCTAACTGCTCAAGCCCTGGAGTAGAAGGGTGACCTGTCCAGGGTGTTTCCCTGCCTTTCACCCAATGAGCACTGGGACAGCCTCCAGCATGACTTCGTGACCTAACTTCGGATAAGGGGACAATGGTTGGATGGAAGGATGGATGGATGAATGGAGGGATGGATGGAGGTTACTTACATACATGGATCACATGTAGTGAGCCACAAATACTACTATGCATTAGCGAAAAAATGCAATAATTTCCATTCACAAGTCAATGGTCACTTTCTTAAAATCTCAGAGCATGAGTAAAGATTTCAGAGAGCCAAATACCGCCCAGTGATACCATAGTGACGAAGTCCAATTATGCTCCGTTGCCCTAGTATGAGGCCTCTGAAGAGCTTTTCTCCAGCGGGCTGCACAAATGTGGTGCACCGCATACGAGAGCTGACTGTATCCTCTAAGGCGTAAGGTTTTACTGGATTTCTCTCCCTCTACTGAAGTAAATGCAGAATTAGTAAGTCTTATTTCAAGTTTCACCAAATGTTCAGCTACTGTGGTGCGTCAGGCCTTTAAAGAGCCAGTTGCCCAGCAGTCCATTTTTGACTAGTGTTGGGGAGGATCGGGTTATATGTTCAACTGGGCCATATCACTCTACTGTGCACTGGCACTATGACAGGCTTTGTTTAGAAAGCCTGAATGAAGCACTTCACAGTTGCTTCAGTGGCCTACATCCTCTTATCCTCTTGGAGCAGATCAAGGAGTGGAAAGACAGACGGTCTGAGTAACATGTATACTACACCAGGTGCAAAGCTGTGCCAAGCACAACGCAAGTGTCTGTTAGTTTCAGACCGACTCGGTTGCCATTTTCCTGTCAACCACCCACCTTGTTTAAAGCCACAGTAGGGAATTTATTGTAAGAGCATTTTTTTAACCTGTATTTTTTTGAAACTGTCTTCACATCCCAACAGCAATCAAATCAAATGTGCTGACAAATGGTAAATGGACTCATTTTTATGCAGCACTTTTCCAGTCTATTAATCACTCACAGTGCTTCACAAGGTTTGTCTCACATTCACTGAGCATGGGAGATTAAGGCCAGATGCCCTTTCCTGAAGCCACAAAAAAAGGTATCTGTGGCACAGACAGGCAGAAAATAAGCCCATCCAATTATTTCTTCAGTCTGATTGAAATAATTGGATGAGCCACTTGCCTGTCTACATACCTACCCACCTACCTGTGTGAACTGTGCCTGTGTATATTCATTGTACATATACATAACGTCTCCCACGAGGCTAGGCAAGGCTCCACCAGGCAAGCTACAGTCAATATTAGAGTAACTAAGAGATAAATGTTTTCTGCATGAATATATTATAAGCTACGATACATGTTTAACAAGTCTTGAGTCGACATTTCCTGGTTATGCATATTTGAATTATATTAGTGTAGTGCCTGTTTAGGTGAAGCCCCCCACCCCCACTGAGCACAACGTGGGATACAATAGCAGAGTGACACGGTTTGTCCAATCGCCATGGGGAAAAAAATGTGGTATCTTTGCATGTATGTGTGTGTGTGTGTTGTTTCTCTCAGCAACTGCTTCTCCAAACAATTTCCCACTCAACACTGCATGTCCTTAGGTCCTCAATGAAACACCTGCCCAGTGTCAGGTCGAACCGATAAAAGGTAGTTTAGAAAACTTAAGGACAGACCAACATACAATCATACAAACACACAGACAGAGATGCCTTCGATTACTCCCATGCTTGTCTGGTGCTATGGGACTAGAGCAGAAAGGGGGAGTTGAAAGCTGCAAGAGGCAGGCTGCATTTTAAAATTCTATTTTTTTCCTTTTACAGAAAACTGTCGACCTCAGCTTTAAATAGCAAATGTACTTGCCCCCACCCGAGTGCCCATGGACGAATAGGTCTTAAACTGAGGTGTGGTCAGGCGCATTGTTGGCTTATTGCTATCCTGAAGTAGGGGAAAGCAATCACACTATTGACCAATAAAAACCTGGTCTGAAGTCTTCGGCACACCATTTTACCATTATTTTAAGGTCACATTATTAAGATAGTAACCCAGCCATTGAGAATCCACAAGCCAGTGCATTCTTAGTGATGGGGATACATGAGGACGGTTGCTTCAAGAAATGCCAAGTTTGGGTACTTGCAGCTTTGGAGCTGCAGTTTGCCGACCCCCATTGTAGGTGCTGAAGTAAGACAACAGCTATGAGAACAACACCAGTACTCCCACCAAAGTCGTAGATGAGAAGGGAAAAAAGGAAGAAAAGAAGTCTGGGGTGAATAAAGCAGGAAATGCTTAAAGGCATTTACAGATTGGAGTTTATTCCGTCCTCTCCTTGGCAAATTCCCCTCACTCAGGTATCTTGGTGCATAACATGTGACGGCACATAGCCGATGGTCATTCAACCCACTTAACCTTGACATGCCCCTTTAAACAGAAAGCCCATGTCAGCACAATGTTCTTTCGTGGCAATACTGCATTTATTCCACTGGGGCGCTGTTACAGCCAAGGGGGAGGCAAAAAAAACAACAACACATTTTGACTGCAACACATCAGGCAGACAAAGGGTGAAAGCTTTAAGTGGCCAGTACACCAGTTTCAGCTCACATCTGAACCCCCAAGTCAAGTTGACAGAGGGCAGCCTTGGCTGAGAGGACTGACAGATCCGCTTTCACAGTAGAATGAAGTGTTAGAAACCAAAAATCCCTGTGGGGGACTTGCTGAAGGGGGATGTAACACACACAGACTCATGAAAGGAAACACAACTACACACACAATGGGAAAATGCCCTTGAGCAGTGGATATTTAGGGCTTTAAACACAGCCCATCCACCAGGAAAAGAAGAGAAGAGAGAGAGAAAGAAAAAAAGTTGAAACAGTCACAGGAAAGCAGCCCTATCCTATCACAGATAAAAAGAGTTTATGAATTCAAAAACTGCTCATGTCCATTCACAAAAAGCAAAAATGATCAAAAGCAAGCGGTCATTTCGACTGTCAAAAGAAGTGGCTGAAAAGCTCTCACACTGGCCTCACCACAAACTTTCAGATAACCTTGAATGCTTCTCGAGCAACACAAATCATTAAAGGTTCCAGAATACACTGCAGGTCCTGTTTGCATCCCTTATTAGTGTAGCTTGCCATTTTACTTTCCCAACAAAACTAGTTAACAGAATTAGAACTCACTTCTGAGGGCCTTTATTAAATTGCAATGAAAACAAGAAACAGGATTTTGGAGAAAGCCTCATGTGAGTGCAACTGTAAAGTGAGACGGATGTTAACTGGAAAATAAAGAAATACTTAAGGACTGCCTCATTTGCATGCACTGCAGAAATGGGGGGGACTGATCCTGCTGGGCAATGCCAGAACAAAAGTTTACATCAAAGTAAAATCAAAAAAAGAGAACAGCAGCTTCTCATGTGAAATGCAATTCTATTTTTACCACACAGTAGCAATCCTGTGCATCTACATTAAGGGTACAGATAGCAGCACAGGTTGAAATACTTTACTCATGAAAATAATAATAACAATAATAATAATAATAATAATAATAATTGTTCCCTATCAATCCCAAAAGGGGAAGTTTGCAATTCTTTGCATTTAACCCATCCTATTGTATAGGAGCAGTGAACAGTCACCCCGTGGCACTTGGGGAGCAGTTAGGGGTTCAGTGTCTTGCTCAAGGACACCTTGACATGCTCTCTGCAGGATCAAAGATCAAACCTGCCACTTTCCGACAGCCATACAACCGCTCTACCGACTGAGCTATGCCACCCCTCCACTGAGCTATGTCGCCCTTATGCTGAGTTACCACCAGTTACCAGTTAAAATGCTAAGTTACCACCTCTGTAATGGTTAAACTTCTCTCAAGGCAGACTGGATTACCTAGTTTGGCATGGTCCTTGCTAATAATTCCATTAGTCATCATCAAGCCAAACTGGTCCCAAACTGTCTAAATCTCATTTAGTTGACTAAAAAGGAAAAATAAAATATATACATAAGATTAAAAAGAAATGAAAAGGGTTGCTGCTTTTTTGCTCACAAGTCACATTATTTATCCATCCATCGTTAACCGCTTATTCAAAGCAGTCACAGAGTCATGCTGGAGTGTATCCCAGGGCTCATTGGATGAACGGCGGGAAAACACCCTGGACAGGTCACCAATCCATGCTACCGAGTTATAATTACTACTCACAGCAAGTCACGTTGTTGAAGTCAAAAAAGTTATACTAACCACATTAATTAATACTATTCATATTTCAAACCAAAAACCTCAGTTTGTCCTAATAGCACATACTGTTAATAAGTTGCCCATGTGGTGCATCAATCACACTACGAAAAAGCTCTCCTTTACAACTGACTTAAAAAGTAAAGGAGGGAAAGTTCCCACTCCATCTGACCTCATCGCTTAAAAGGGGCAGGGCTTACAGCCGTCCTCTCTAGGATATCTCAGGTTAGCACAGCACACCTCACCAGTTCCCTGGGAGGTGAACCATCTTGTGGCACTGGAACAAGCTCAACATCAACTTATAGATGCCCTTTCTCCCCTGTATTAATGATATATGGAGAAAATGGGGTTAGTCTGCATGGTTAAATAATATGCTGTCAAAATACGTGAATGTTTTATCATTTTGGGCACTTCGATTCAATAATCTATCTGTCAAATCTAGCAACAATGTAAAATGCAGTTTTCAGGAAACAAAGATTATCATTACATGATAGGCAGCCACATCAGCATGTATGCTGGCTGCTCAATGATCAAAGCTAAGCAGGTAGGGGCTTGGCTAGTACTAGGTTGGGGGACCTCCCAGGAAAACCGAGTTGTCGGTGGAAGTGTTGCTGGTGGGCCAATAGGAGGCAGTCTTCCCTGTGGTCCTAATAACAAAATTCACAGTATAGTGAAGGGGAGACTTTCTGTAGGAGACACTGTCCTTCAGATGAGACTTTAAAACCGAGGTCCTGATTCACTGTGGTCATTAAAGGTCATTATCACAAAGAGTAGGGGGTCTCCCAGTGTCCTGGCAAAATTCCCAGCCTGGCACTCTCCATCTGGCCACCTACCTAATCATTGTGTAATTGGCTCAATAATTTCTCCCTCTCAAAGTGATGTGTGGTCAGCGTTCTGGTGCAAAATGGCTGCCATGTATCTTCCATATGGGTGCTACACATTGGTGATGGTTGAGGTGAGTTCCCCCGTTCCCTATGCACCTTGTGTGTCGAGATAAAGTACTGTGTAAATAAAATCCATTATCACCCTTATTAAAATCTATCAAACTCTTAGAGTGGGATTTCAAACAACAAGGGCCATAACTTGGTAAATGTGAGGCATACATTATAAAGCACTTTGAGTTGCCACTAGACTAGAAAACAGCTATATTAGAATAACTCCATTAACATTTACCGTTTAACTAAATAGAGCTGCGATAAGAGCATATATGCCTACGAGGAAGGAGTTTGCCTGGTAAACAACAAGCTATTCTCTGGCCAACCACTTTAGAGGTTCAATTTTTGTGGGGTAAAAAAAAAAATAAAAAATAAAGAAAGCATGGGGATGGAAAAAAAAGACACAGCACAAGCTTCAGGGCATCTCCTGCTAATCTCATCTGGGTACATCTCTTACAATTGAGGGTGTGTAGCACTGACACCCTGGCAAAATTGAAGTGAGAGTTTGTTGAGACAAGATGCGACTGAGATGGCTGTAGGAGACAGACAGTGAAAAAGACTTGGTTTAAAAGGAGTGCATCAACTACAAAACACATACCTGATGCCTCTGGAGCCTTCACTCTCACATCTGCGAAGGACAAACACAAAGCGGTCAGACCAAAGAGAAACTCTGAAAAACTGAATTCTAAAAAGTTAGGTAAAAAAATAAACACTTTACATTTTTTTTCACCCACAAAATATTACATCGTTATATGGAAGCCATGATTCTAGCTTTTTGACAACCAGGAATGAACATAATGGTGCTGAATTTCAGAGGGCGAAGAAAAACTATGAAACTGCATTGGCAGCATGAAATACCCATTTGGGTATCAGTCCCGTAGCTACTTGAAGGCAGGATGGCACAAAGCTAAGATGCCAATCAAAAAACCAAAAACTGCCTCATTTGCTCTTCTATACCAGCAAGTGTAGGACAGGTAAACCTGGGAAAGATGAAAAGTAGAGGGGAGCATGGGAAGTTGTGTGTACTTCTCGTGGATGGTGAGTTCCAATACCTGCAGGATCACTTCATAGCCCTGAGCATCTTTGAATACAAGCTAAGTTACACAAAAGATGAAGATATATGTTGATATTTTCTATATCTGAAAAAATAGGATTGTTTTTCATTTATCATCCCACTAAAGTAAATTCAATTTTCTCTGCATTTAACCCATCCTATTGGAGCAGTGAGCAGCTGTCATGGGGCATTTGGGGAGCAGGGTTGAGTGTCTGGCTCAAGGACACCTCGGCATGCTCAGTTCAGGACTGGGTATGTTGCTATGCTGTCAGGAGTTTGGTTCTACATTAACTTGACATATTGATTGACAAAATGATCTGAGATTTGCATTTGATTGAGTTCTGCAGATCCCTTTCCAACTCGTTTTTCTCCCCACGAAGCTGTTTTGATGGAGTTTGGCAGACAAACCAATGTTTAAAATACACATGAAACTAAAAGCTAAATTGAGCAAACCAACCTAGTTTGTTCTTGAAGCTTGGGCAGATGTGTGGTCGGGCGTGTGTATAATGACAAATGCCAGCATTACTGTGGCTCACCACGTCTTCCAAAGAATACAGTCTAAAACCCAGCCGGTCACAGAGCCAGACACGGTTTATCCTCCTGCTTGGTAAAATAGGAGCTGGGAAGTCTTGTCTTTATTGGAGCACAGCAAAAAAGGCAAATAGTCCATCCTGTCCATATCAACTTCACTTGCAAAAGCGAAACTGACTCTTCAATTTAGTTGGTGAAGGCCCAGCTGAGAGAGTGCAACCACCAACCTTAATGGGATTGAGTGACACCCTCATAACCTTCAGCTTGTCTTCCATAACCCATGACATCCAGATAATGGAACTCTTGTCTTTGACTAATTCAACCTGCCGCAGTAAGGCGTCATCTGTGTGACACTGTACTCAACACCGAACTAATGGATGATTTATGAGGTGGAGTAAATGCTTCCTTACAGGAGAAGGTGAGACCCAAAGTGTTGATGCTTTGGTCCTGGCTACATTTAGACAGACACCAAAGAGCATTACACCGTCTGTCTATACGCACACTCAATAATCCAATCTAGGAAAGGAAATCACAAAGACGCTGAATCAGTTCATCCAGATCAACTTCACCACAATGTGACCGACATCCCATCACCGCTCCACTCTGACTTCGGATGCTGTTGCTAATGAAAGGCAGAAACACATGAGTCACTGTGGGAGTCACGATAGGAAACATCAACAAGGGTGAGACGATCACTCTCCCTACGACGCAGAATGGAAAACCACACTTGCTTGGAAGTGTGGCCTGCTTGGTATTTTGGAAGATTGTTGTGCAGTCGTGACATTGACATTGAATTGCTGTTAAGCAGAGTTAATAACATTATCTAAGGGTGTGTCATAGGCCAACCTCTCCCTGTTAGCTGGCTTCACTCACCACATAGCCACTTTAAGGCTTACTGCCACGTGTATTGATGAGGTTTTGCTAGCAGGCTGAATACTTTGAGTGCTAGACACTGGTGGCGGTGCAATATCAGATGTGAGTGGATGGACTGGAACACAGTAAAAGGTCTGGGGTGTTGTTG
>OMLC01043177.1:0-18410 GCA_900302585.1 Regalecus glesne | reverse complement strand
TTAACACACAAGCACACACACACACACACACACACACACACACAAACACACACACACACACACACACACACACACACACACACACACTCACACACACACACACACACACAAACACACACACACACACACACACACACACACACACACACACACTCAAACACCAGCCCATAGGTGTGCATAGTTGGGTATGCTATACTCTTCTATAATATCTATTTTCTACATTTTTACCAAACTGAGCCTCTGTATTATTCTGTCCAGCGAGCTGTAACAGGCTCAAGTTGGAATCAAATGTGTGATCAGCTTAATGTTTATTTTGGCCTAAACTATTGTCAGTTTGGCACTGTACAAGTGCTTTCCCTGTACCTTGTTATTCGACAGTTGCGCATCTGAACGTAAACTCCTGTATAGGTGACATCACACCTCACTATGTTGTTGGTGAAATCTGACTCCAGGACGTGGAGATTGGGATTGACAGTTACCTGAAAATGCATTGCAAAAGAAAAAAAGAAAAAGTTTAACCAGCAGCATAGATAACAGTTCAGTTAAATTGGTGACCATGTTTGGGGAATTCCCTTAAATGATCACCGATGGATTTGTACTGAAACATTTTGCATAGCTATCTATGCAACATGCAATACATTACCTTTAGTATATAGTTTCCTGGAGGTACATCAGTGATGTCAATCCACTGACAGTCAATGTTAGCAGCATAGGTATCATGGCACCCAGGGCTCAACCCCTGCCCAGTAACAAAACACAGAATCCATACTTTATTTTACCATGGAATCACAGTGGCTCCTCAGTGTGTATTTGACCCAATTTACAAAAAAATAATTTCTGTTGGCCAAATCCCTTAACCTTTCTGTCTTTCTTTCTTTGTTTTCTTGTCTGTCTATTTTATTTTAATTTTTTTGCTGAGCCTTTCCCTATTTCTCTCTAAAGGGTAATTAAGTATTTGTTACAGGTCTTGTTTGGCTGCTGTGCCTTTGATCCTTGGATTATTTTCTGTGGACAATGATGGGGTCAAAGCGATTCAAAACCTCACAAAAAAGAGTTGAATCAGTTCAACAGGATCAGAAGTTTAGTTGGAGCGTTTCGTCACTCACCAGGTGACTTCTTCAGACTGAGCTGAAAACAAACATTCCTCCCCTTATAAACAGTACCTTGATACCACACAAAAATAGGCTGGTTTCATATGCAATTTGGGTGATCAACTGCAGATTCAGTGGCAATGAGTACCATTCACAAAGGATTGGGGAATATTTGCAATCACGGCATTGTAAGATGCCGACAGATGTACTCTCAGGCCACTACCCCTATCCAAAGACGGTCGTTCCCTCTTCACATAAATGGCCTCCTTCATCCCCCTTTAAAACCAGCGTTCCTCACTATCAACGATGTGAACATCATCATCCTTGAATGAGTGGCCACTAGCCTGTAGATGAGTGTAGACCACAGAGTCCTGGCCTGACGTGTTGGCTCTCCTATACTGTGCCATCCTCTTAGCTAGCGTCTGTTTGGTCACCCCGATGTACAAGTCACTGCAGGCCTCAGTGGCATCATTGCCACTGAATGTGCAGTTGATCACCAAACTCTCATATGAACCCAGCCTATCGTTGTGTGGTATCAATGTACCGTTTATAAGGAGGGGAATGTTTGTTTTCAGCTCAGACTGAAGAAGTCACCCAGTGAGCGACGAAACGTTTCCAAATAAACTTCTAATCCAGTTGAACTGATTCACCTCTTTTTGTGATTTCCATACCTGGATCAATGAGCATGCATCAAGACGATTCAAAACCTGTTTTACTCTTACCCGTAATCAAAGTTTCCCCAGAAAACAGGGTCAGCTAAAATGATTTAAAGGTACATGTGTACTCATATACTTGTGTGTGAGCTGTGCAGGCATAACGCCGTCTGAAGCCAGGGTCACAGCCTGTGTCCTCCAGGCAGAAGCTGGCCTTGTGCCCCTCTGCCACCTTTCGACCACTGACTACATCCAGAAGGTCATAGTTACTGAAGGCATCCATACTGTGGTAGTGCCTGAGAAAAGGAACAGGAGGAAAAGGTTGAATATTACTTTACTCCTGTTTATTATGAACATTATAGAATAAAAAAGGAATAGTATGGAATAGAATAGAACAGAATAAAATATTATTTTTTTAAATGGATTCCCTTATCAGTCTCTCCAGGGCAAATTTGGATTTCTTTGCATTTTAACCCATCCTATTGTATAGGAGCAGTGAGCTGCCAACATATGGCGCTCAGGGATTCAGGGGTTTAGTGTCAGTGTCTTGCTCAAGGACACCTCGACATGCTTTGTGCAGGACCATGGATCAAACCCCCAACCTTCTGATTGCCAAATAACCACCCTCCCCACTGCGCTATGCCACCCCTGTATATGTACTAGAATATAAACAAGATGCATGATACAGCTCAGGAGGTAAGGTAGTCGTATAGTAATAAGAAGACTGATGATTCCCTGGCCCCTCAGCAAAGCATGTCAAAGTGTCCTTGAGCAAGACACTGAACCCCCTATCTGTTCAAGCCTTGCAAGGGTATTTCCCCACCTATTGCTCAGTTAGGACTGGGATTGGTTCCAGCATCACACTATGACCCAACTTTGGTTAAGCAGTCGTTGATGAATGTATATTTGAAAAAAGACCAGAACAGAAGAGAGAAGGAACAGGGCTCCAAGGTTGCAGATTATTTTAGTTATGTTTATCATTAGAAGAATAGAATAGAAAAATAGAATTGACCAAAATAGTAAATAATAGCAAAACATACAACAGAATAGATCAGAACTGAATAGAACAGAAGAAAAAACAGAATATGATATAATGGAATATATCACAGAAGAGAATGGAATAAAACAGAATAGAATGGAATGAAACAAAAGAACAGAACAGAACAGAACAGCACAAAAGAGTAAGGAATATAATAGAATAAAATAGAATAGAACAGAATAGGACAGCAGTAGCTCAGCGGTAGACAACCCGCTTTGAAAACTGATAAACCAGAGTCTGAGGGTTCGAACCCTCTGCAGGGTGTTAGGAAGGGAATCCGGCCGTAATCCCCCAAACTCCATCTAAATCTGTGTCCACCAGCACAACAAGGGGACTAATCATGACATGTAAAATTTACCTCGAATAGCATAGACTAGAATGGAATAAAACAATAGAATAACACAACAGACTCGAACAGAACAGAATACAATAGGACATAGAATAGAACAATACAGGGCAAAATAAGATAGAACAATACATTTTCCTGTGGCATGGCTCAAATAGAAGCCAATAACACTTTTTAATCCACAGGATTATTGTTTTAGCCAGGCATTTTGCGGTTGCCCCCTGCTGCTGTTTAATATGCTCTTTAGAGGTCATGTAGGGGGACTGTAGCTCAGTGTGTAGTGTGGCTGCCTAGCAATTGGAATGTCGTGGGTTCAATCCGCAGTCTTGCAGAAAGCATGTTGAAGTGTTTTTGAGCAAACACGGAACCTCTAACAATGGAGCCCACTGCTCCTTTACAAAAGCATGGGTCAAATGCAGAGAATTGCACATTTTCCCTTGTGGGACTGATAAGGAAACATTTTATTCATTGAAGAAGAATAAAGTGGCATTGACCTCCATCAATATTCTTTGTTCAAATAATTTGAAATCATCAGGCTGGATAAACTCACTGGTGACAGCTGTGCCACTCCCACAGATGCCTTGGCCGAACAGGAAGGAAGTCAGAGGTGCCTTGGTTCTTCACTTTTTGAGGGAAGCGCAGCAGAACTCGGTAGTCAATGTCTCGAACAATGGACGTGTATGCCGACCTTGGAGATATAAATGGGAAAAGGGTACAAGCCTTGCTGGAAAGTTACAACTGGCTCAGCTCCCAGGGCTGGGTTTCTCAAACACAACTTAGCACGAATGGTTTATATACTAAATGCTTTGGTAAAAAACAATCTTGAGTATTTATGCCTTGGCAGAACATTGTCTTGGAGGATCACAGCTCCAGGATATGCTAACACCATTATTCGAAATCCATCAACACAAGTTATTTGATCATAGTTAGCACAATCCAAATGTATGCCAATAGACTTGAAACTTTTCCTAGCACAATAAAAAGCAGACACGCTATTACCTCCTCTTGCACTGTGTGTCTGTGAGAAAGAGACTTGGTTTTGGCACCTTAGATTACCTGGCTAGACAGTACTCTTCTGCTGCACAGCGTAATGCATACATCTGCATGCGCTGGATGTAGGCACCTTCCTGGATGGCATAGGGATCTGGGACTAAGTCAGGCAGTCCTACAAGAGGATCAAAGGAACATATTATATGGGCATGCATCAAGACATATGATATGTCTGTGTTATTGGTGAGAAGATAATACTGTCAGGGTTGTGCACACTCAAACATTCCACTAAGAGAGGAGGAAAACGTTTGCATCCTGTCTGAGAATAAAAAGGAAGCAGTACCTCTAGTACGTTTGTGTTTGTTGGCTGAATTCAAAATATTATACATTCCCAACTGTCATTCCTGTATCCACCACCCAGAAATAGCCATTTTTTTATTCCACCCAGCTCTTTTTCCTTTTTAATTTTCCCTCAGCACATACAGCTGTTCTGTCGAAATGGCTAATGAAGTATCCCAAATGCCTATTTATCTAAAAGGTTAGTTTCACAGGAATGGAATTAGTCTAATCTTGGAGGAGAGATCTAGACAGGCTCACTTTAGTAACTGAACCATCATGTCAGTATAAAACATCCTTAATCCACTGCTAGTGAATTGGTCCAGCACATTCCATGTGCATTATTATGGCAAAGTCTTACCGTTTTGGAAATAACTTGTTCCGTACCCTGTGCCAGGTGGACGGCGTGTGCGAGACGACGACCTGCCCCTGGAGGGATACGCGTTGTAGAAGACTGAATTCCTGTGATTTTGCGACGGGTTTCGTGGGTCATCATTAACCATGTCGTCTCCGTAATTCAGTGCTTCGTTAGCAGCATCCTCACTGTGGAAAAGAAAATGAGAGGGTGCTGCGGATTCGCTGTCTAAGGTTACTGGGTGCTCAAAATTGGCACGATCGGTTTGCGCAGGTTGTCTAAAGACAGGTACTCCCGTCTCTGGCACTGTGCGTAATAATTGGTATCCCGGTTCGTTACTGCTCCTGAAGCGTGTTCTACTAATATCCGGACTGACAACACCTTCTGTTCTGGATGCCCCACCGCCGAGGGAACTGGCGGAAATTCCCGGTGCTGAGCCGTTGACCATGTGGGCATAATCTGGGTTATAACGCCGTGCGCCATGATAACTTCCTGCGCCGTCCCGTCGCCGCTCCGGCCCTGGTTGTCGAGCCCCTGATGCACTACTGTGCCGTGGTCTTCCGTCATATGCCACCGCGGTGGATTCCATGTCAACGCCGTTGTTTGTGTGGTCGCTTTGTCTCAGGTTGGATTGTCCGTGCGCAGTCCCGGTTGCAGACACGGGGTATCTGATGGTGGCATCCCCCCGGCCGCTCATATACACATTCGATCGGCTCTCTGATCGGGTGGGAGATTGGTACTGTGATGCAGTGCTCATCAGACTGAACATCTGGCCGTTGTTCTGCCATCGGATCCGTTGCCGCCAACTACTACTATGGGGGGGTTGCTGCTGCCCCATGATGAGATGAACCAGTCCTTGGAGAAAATACATCGATAACACCGACCACTTCACCATGACTACAACCTTACACTTACTGAGACCCTAGCGATTGACTGAATAGATATTATGTGCAGGGAAGCTACTCTGGGGATGACGCTCTCTCTGCAAGTGCTGTGCTGTATCCCTTCCAGCTCGTAATAGGCCCAACATGTCTCGTTCCCAGGAGGACTTACAATTGGACGGCAGAGGAGGGCTGGAATTTGTCGGCCATTTATCAACTTCGAATCATTTACATACGCATGCACACAAAGTCGAACTTCTCAACCAGAAGACTTAACCCCTTCCTGTTCGTGTCAGTAACACAGCCTTTGACACAGGGGTGGCTACTGAACAAACTTTACGCGCAAGTGTCATTTGGGTTTACCAGCATTTCTTAGACTAGGTGTAGACGAGGTGCAGCTGTAGCTACCTAGTCTGTATGATACATAAACATGATGTGTTTTTGAGACCGATTGTATGCATGATTAATTCTGTCAGTTGTAATATATCTAAGTTTCTGGCTACTGTTCCCAACATGTTGGTAAGCAGTAATAACCACCATATTCAGAACACTACACTAGGGACTTTGTTGAGAAGGTGAGGGACATTAATATGGGGGGGGTGAAACAATGGTGTCATTTGATGTTAAGTCTCTCTTCACGTTTGTCCCTGTTGATGAGGCCGTTGAGGCGGTCTGTAAGAAATTATATGATGACCTCTCCCTCAGAGACAGGACCACCCTTAACTCTGACCAAGTGTGTTTGCTTCTGTAACTGTGTCTTCAGTCTCTATACTTCACATATAAAGAGCAATACTACAGGCAGATACATGGGTGTGCTATGGGTTCCCCTGTTTCACCTAGAGAGGCCAACCTGTATATGGAGGAAATAGAGGGGAAGGCTCTGGCATCATACCTTATTGGTTCAGGTATGTGGACGACACCTGGGTTGAAATCAAATCCCAGGACGTATCACATTTCATTAAACAAATTAACTCGGTGGACACCCACATCAAATTCACAAGGGAGGATGCGAAAGATGACATGTTGACTTTCCTGGATTGTGAGGTTAAGATTGGTGATAGAGGGCGGTTGATTGTAAGTATGTACCACAAACCCTCGCATACAGACCAATATTTATGGTTTGACTCCCACCACCCTCTGGAGCATAAACTGGGAGTCGTCGGGACTCTGTACCACCGGGCTGACAACGTCCCCACTGACTCAGTGGCCGGGGAGGAAGACAAATCTCATATCAAACAGGCCCTGGTTAAGTGTGGTTACCCTATCTGGGCGTTTGTTAAAGCCAGGAAGCGTCCCAGACAGAGCTCCAGCCAAGTGAGGGGAGAAGAGGAGGAGCCCAGATGGCCCAGATAGTGATTCTGTATGTGATGGGAGTGTCAGAACAGTTGAGACGCATCTTTTCCAAAAATCAAGTCTCAGTTGCTTTCAAACCCCTCAACACACTGCATCAAAAATCTGTCCAACCCAAGGATTGGGTTCCCCAGTAAAAACGGAGTAATGCAGTGTACGCTGTTAAATGCCAGGACGACTGCAGTGACTTATACATGGGGGAGACCAAACAGACGCAGGCTAAGATGATGGTGCAGCATAGGAGAGCCAACACATCAGGCCAGGACTCTGCGGTCTACACTTGTCTACAGGCTAGTGGCCACTCTTTCAAGATGATGATGTTCACATCCTTGATAGGTAGGAACGCTGGTTGGAAAGGAGGGTTAAAGAGGTCATTTATGTGAAGAGGGAATGACCATCATTGAACAGGGGTGGTGGCCTGAGAGTACATCTTTCACCGTCTAGCAATGCTGTAATTGCAAAAATTCCCCAATTCTTTGTGAACGGCGCTCATTGCCACTGAATGTGCAGTTAATGACCCAACTTGCATATGAACTGGCAGTCTATCAGGGTGTGGTATCGATGCGTTGTTTATAACTGAGGGAATGCTTGCAGTCATCCCAGACTGAAGATGTCACCTGTTCAAGTGACGAAACGTTTCAGAATAAACTTCTGATCCAGTTTGAATCGAATCACCATTTTTGTGATATCAATAGCCTTCGACTTGCCGTGCTAGGTGTCAACTTTCACCACTAGATGACAAACATCATCCATGTCTCTGCCTGAAACACGTAGGCACAGCGACCATCATACAATTAGTTTCCGGATGCTTGTCTCCAAAGGTACAATGGACTTCGATCCATCCCATCAAATGGGAGCTTTAACATTTACTCAGTGAGCATATATGACATCATTATCACTCGAATTTACAGTAATACATGTAAACCTCAAGGAACTTCTTATTCCACCAACAGTTCCAGGATGACCACTGGGCAACTATTTTGGCAATTTGAGGTTTTATAATTTGCTCAAGTGTACATTGAATGTACCTTTTGATGGATAAGAAGGAAGGACCAGCAGTGCTAGCTATGTTAATGAAGAAATGACACCAGTTAAACACACCTATATGTGACATGTTGAATGCTGATCACATTACTCTCTACATACATTGCATACTTATCTTATGTCATTTATCTTGTATCATTGCTTGTAATCCACTGACTAATGTTACTTACCTTCACATGGGGAGCAATTGTTTAGGCGTGAATTTATAGATTACTTATACCTGTGGAGATCTGACAAGAGGAGCTCTGAGTTTTCATCATGAATACAGTTAATGAGGAATCAGACCCGTGGTCCTGTATTTATCCCTCCCCTTTTCTAGGATACAACATTTTGGAGGCCCCAGTAGGATCAGTGTTGTGAGGGTAATTTCCATACCAGGAAGATATCCTCCATCAATATTCAGCCCTTATAAACAACCCAGGGTAACAGCAGAGTGAGGCAGTTGACTCTGGTGGAGGTGAAAGAGAGGCTGACGGAGCAGAGTATGCACTTGAAGTACAGTGAGTAATCATAAAAAAAGAGGTGAATCAGTTCAACTGGATCAGAAGTTTATTTGGAAACGGTTGTTGGAAACGGTCGTGGCATTTAACAGCGTACACTACATTATGCCAGAACGACTGCAGTGACTTGTATATCGGGGAGATCAAACGGACGCTGGTTAAGAGGATGCCGCAGCATAGGAGAGCCAACACGTCAGGCCAGGACTCTGCGGTCTACACCCATCTACAAGCTAGTGGCCACTCATTCAAGGATGATGATGTTCACATCCTTGTTTAGGGAGAAACGCTGGTTTGAAAGGGGGGTGAAGGAGGCCATTTATGTGAAGAGGGAACGACCGTCTTTGAATAGGGGTGGTGGCCTGAGAGTACATCTGTCGGCATCTTACAATGCCGTGATTGCAAATATTCCCTAATCCTTTGTGAATGGTGCTCATTCCCACTGAATGTACAGTTGATCACCCAACTTGCATATGAAACCAGCCTATTGTTGTGTGGCATCAATGTACTGTTTATAAAGAGGGGGATGTTTGCCTTCAGCTCAGACTGAAGAAGTCACCTGGTGAGCGATGAAACGCTCCAAATAAACTTCTGATCCAGTTGAACTGATTCACCTCTTTTTTGTGATTTCCATACCTGGATTATAGAGCATGCATCAAGACATACAGTGAGTAATAGAGACAGCAGCAAAGTCCAGTCAGTATCCAAGATGTCCAGCCACAACCACATCGTCCACTTGTCTACTACTATGGCAGCCATTAAGTATTTACAAAATAAGGTTAGCAAAGACTGTATAAAGTATCCAAAGGCCAGCTCCTTGTCATCTGTGACTTTCTTCTTATTTCGGGACAAAAACAAGAACGTGTTACTAGAAAAGAAAAATGTCTCCCATCAGTTAGATTGTAGGACAGCTAGAATGGAAAGAGATGGATGATCTAGAGGATGACGGAATGTCTGAGCTCTTGTGTTTAAAAGACACAGCTGGTGGCAGTCAGTGAAGTTCACTAAATCAATATTGGCAAAGGTGAACAAGAAAAAACAAAATGAAGAACAGCAGAGAGTTCAAAGGGAGCTAGATGTGCTACAACAGTCACCAAAAGAGAAAAAAAGAAATGGAAACAATAGTGAACCTGGTGCTCATCCAACACAGAGAGCCCATATAGACACTCACTGATATAAGCCCAGTATACAACACAGATCCAGATGCCCACCCCACTGTGGGGAAAATAATTAAAAATCACTGGCTAGATCGGTGAACTTGGCCAAAAAGACAGACTCACTTTCACTAGTCTAGCATGTCAGATTGAAAGTGGGCTGAACATGGGGTGCCTGATGCTAGAATCAGTGAATGCAGTGATAAGATTTATTTTGCTAGAACTGCAGCTTCGTAGCTACCTGGAGGTTCAGATCTGATATTACCCATTGCCTCTAGTAGTAATGAAAGATACTGGACCTAGCTTGTTAGGAAGATGATGGCTAGAGCCCCTGAAGCTGAAGTGGGATGAAAATAAGCATATTAGAACACAGACACAGAGATTAACGGAAGTACACATAAAGATGCTTTCAAGCAAGAACTTGGCATGTAAAAATATATATAAAAAAGATTCACTTATCAGTCCCACAAGGGGAAACTTGGATTTCTCTGCATTTTTGACCCAACCTATTGTATAGAAGTAGTTAGCTGCGAACATATGGTGCTCAGGGAACAGTTAGAGGTTAAGTGTCTTGCTCACGGACACCTCAACATGCTATATGCCAGACCGATGATCAATCCTCAAAAGGTATGAAAGCCACAATTTGTGTGTCTGCTGAAGCCCGTCCCAAGTTTTACAGACCCCGCTCAGTTTCGTCTGCCATGAGTGCAAAAGTAGAAGAGGAGATAGAGAAAATACTAAAGGAGGGCATTACAGCAACTGTTAAGTATACTGGGTGGGTAGTGCCCATAGTACCTGTCCTGAAGCCTGATGGTTCAGTCAGGATACGTGGAGATTACACACTAACGGTGAATGGCGTCTCTTCTCTAGACCTTATGCCCTGCGTTGAAGACCTGTTCAATACACTAGTAGGAAGAAAACACATCTCCAAGCTTGATTTAAGTCATGCCTGTCAACTGATTTTCATGGATGACAAGTCCAAGAAATACCTAACAATGAACACACACAGGGACCTGTTCACCTACAATAGGCTTGCATTTGTAATATTGTCAGCACCTGCACATTTTCAGAGAATAGTGGCATATCTGTTACAAGGACTGCCTAGGGTAGCTGTTTATTTGGACGACATATTATTGACAGTTGAGCACATTGGATGAGGTGCTCAGGTACCTCAAAGAAGCCAATCTGTGACTTCGCAGATACAAATGTGCATTCTTACAGGCTCAAGGGGAATACTTAGGTCACCGGATCAATGCTGATGCCCTGTACCCAGTACAGAGTAAGATAAGAGCAATTGAGGATCCCCTATCACCAACCACAGTGACCGAGCATAAGACGTACTTAGACCTATTAAATTATTATAACAAATTTCTCCCCAATCTGGCCACATGTTTAGCTCTATTACACAAGCTGCTAAGAAAAGACACTCCATGGATCTGGAAAAAGAGGATGCTTTCCCTATGTCCAAACAGCTAATGAAATCAACCAAAGTCCTGGGTCACTACACCGCAGACAAGGATTTGGTGATGGCATGCGACACCTCACCATATGGAGTTGGCGCTATGTTGTCACATGTAAACAAAGATGGGAGTGAAAAGCCAGTAGACTTCATGTCACGCACACAGTCACCAGCCGAGAAGTGCTACTCGCAGCTCGATAAGGAAGAGTTTGCTATGAAATCAAGTGGTTCCATAAATGCATCTATGGACATGCATTCACAATCAGCATGGACCACAAATCGTTAATATCACTTTTCCATCAGAAGAAGCCAATGCCACAGATGGGGTCACTAAGAGTGCAAAGGTGGGCTGCTGAGAGCTTATGAGTACACAATCATGTACAAACCCCGCAAGGAACACACAAATGCAGATCCTCTAAGCAGGTTACCGCTACCACAAAAATAGGAGGAATATGACACAAAAAAAGTCCTGATGCTGGACATAATGGAAGATCTGCCAATCACAAAAACACAGGTAAAGCAGTGGACAGGGACAGATGAGACACTTTCACAAGTGCTCCTTTGGTGTCTGAAAGGGTGGCCAAAAGAGGTGGAAATGGCATACAAACATCAAGACTGGAACTGAGTGTGAAAGATGGATGTGTGCTCTGGGGGCAAGAGTGGTTATTCTGAGGAGGGGAAATGAAGTCATCTTGAAAAAAAACTACACCATGGACACACAGGTAAATCAAGAATGAAGGGCGTAGCACGTTCATACATATGGTGTCCAGGGATACACTCCAGCATCGAAAAGGAAGTACAGTCGGGCCACACATGTCAGGACTACAGAAAGTCTCCAACCGCAGCGCCTCTCCACCCCTGTGAGTGGCCTGAGACACCCTTGAATAGACTTCACATTGACTATGCCAGCCCCCATCCAGGTAAGATGTTTCTTATTATTGTAGACACACATTCCAAATGGATTGTCATGTATCTAATGAATATGACAACAAGCCAAGCAACTATTTGAAAGCTCAGACAGTACTTTAGCAAGCACGGGCTGCCCCAGAGTATTGTATCTGATAACAGACCGTGTTTCACAACCAAGGAGTTTAAAACATTCCTGAAACTGAATGGCATACAGCATGTGACATCTGCACCCATCCATCCCATATCAAACGGCCTGGCCAAAAGAGCTATGCAGACCTTCAAACAAGATATAAAAATAAATAAAAATGAGACCCTTTTTAGAAACAAAAATAGCCAGATTTCTGTTCAATTACAGAATCACACCACAACTAGTACTGGCTTTTCACCAGCAGAAATGTTAACGTCCAGGAGATTATGTTCTACACTTGATCTTCTACTGTCTGACGTGAAGTCGAAAATAAATTAGAAACAACTCAAACAAAAGGAACAACATTATATAAACAGTAAGTGGAAAAGTTTTTCTCCTAGTGATGATGTTTACATCTTTAACTACAGCTACGGGCCCAAGTGGAAACCAGCGGTCATTGAACAGAACACAGGACCTGTATTCTATACGGTTACAGACAGGAGTTGGACATGTCATGAGACACTGAAGTTCCCCCTGAGCTGAGCCAGCTGAGGTTCCCCCTTCAAACCCGCCAGACGTGAGAGCAGACCCACCACCGGTGCTGCACCACTCTGAGCCCACAATACACTCCTTACCTGAAAGACTTTGTCAGTTAGTAGTGAAATCCCTCCAGCAAGAGCAAGAATGAGCTATGGGAATCATTGGTAGCCTGGTAGTCAACCCACCTTCCTAGTTCATTCTGGTGCTATGTTTTGAAAGAAAAAACCACTGGAAATCGTGTCAAGAAGCATTTTATTTAGTTTTTTTCTGTTTCAGTACAATGTGTGAACAGTAAAAAAAAGGTTACTCATCTAAGTAGTTTACTCTTAAGGGGGGAGGGTATTACATGATGCGTTACTGTCACCTACTGGTGGTTTATATTCAATACTATATATTGAGATTACCCATAATACCTTGCGTTTTGCTACAGCATGAAAAGTCAAATATGCCAGCACTCTTGTGTGCTCTTTCATGCAGCATGGTGTCAGAAGTGACTTAGCTGTTAATACAAGTGATAAATTGACAGCTAATTGGACAGTGTATCAGCGTGAGTGCATATCCATATTTCTTCGTCTTACAATGCTGTGATTGCAAATATTCCCCAATCCTTTGTGAATGGTGCTCATTGCCACTGAATGTGCAGTTGATTACCCAACATATGAACCCAGCCTATTGTTGTGTGGTATCAATGTACTGTTTATTAGGGGGATGTTTGTTTTTCAGCTCAGACTGAAGAAGTCACCTGGTGAGTGACGAAACGTTTCCAAATAGACTTCTGTTCCAGTTGAAATGATTCACCTCTTTTTGTGATATCCATATTTTGTTTTGTTTTTTTCTATACTGATAGTACTAATTTGATCATGTTTAGTTTCTGTGCTAATATTAATGTACTAGTTTAGTACAGCACTAATAGCTTGTGCTACCAGCTAACTAGCTCCCTTCAGCTCAGTAGCTAACTGACGTTACTGAAGATATGTTGACAAGATGGCATTTAACCACACGATCCCACTTCCTGGTCCAATGAAGCTCAGCGGAGACTGGAGCACAAACTAGGACATCTTCAGGTCTGAATTTGAAGATTACAGTTTGGTGGTGGACTTGGTAGAGGCATTTTCACTGGTCCAAGTAGCTACTTGAGGAATTTAATGGGGCCAGAATGTCGACATGTGTACAAGCACAACCTACAATTGACGATGGAGGAGCGCAGCAATGTGAAGATCATTCTGGATAAGTTAGTGAAGTACTTCAAACCAGCCATGAACATAATATATGAGCGACATGTCTTTGGCTGTTGGAAACAGCAGGATGGTGAGTCCATCGAAAAGTTTATTTCCTCCTTGAGGGAAAAGGCGGCGCCATGTGACTATGGGGTTCTAAGGGACGAGTTGATAACGGACAAAGTAGTACTTCACATTGCCACTGAGGGCACGTGTAAGACGGCTGTTGAGAGAGAAAGGTCTGACGTTGGCTACAGCCATAGAAATATGCCAAGCTGCAGAGCTGACGGACATGACACTGAGGTCCATGGAACAAGAAAGGAATCAGTAGAGAGCCACATCCCAGCTACAACCCCAGCCACAGCAAGTGTCTCTGCATGCAGATACTACAGTGTGACACATGGGAGAGGATGAGAGCAATGTCCTGCTTCTGGAAAGGTGTGCAAAGCCTGTGGTACAGTTAACCACTGTGCTCGCGTTTTCATGAAAACCAAGGGATCGGAGGCACCTGCACATGTGCACTGCATGGAAAATACATTATTAGTCGAGGAAACAGATGGTAGCGGAGATGATCTCTTCTCATCAGAATGCATCAGGGTCGTAGGCGCCAAAGGAAAAATGTTGGGGTGGGTATGAATATATCCTTGTGATCATTGAGCACTTCACATGGTTTGCAGTCATATACTACTACTAACAAGTCTGGTAAAACTGTCAATGACTTCACACCGAAGGTTGGATTCCCATCGCAACTAAACCATGACCAAGGTGGAGTTTGAGAACCATCTCTTAGGTCAACTGCTAAAGTACAGCAGCATTGTGGGATCAAGAACCACTCCTTGTCATCCCCAGGGGAACGGACAAGTAGAGTGGTTTAACCAAATTTTGCTACAGATGCTGACATCCTGTTAGAGAGGCAAATGACATACTGGAAAGAGTCACTGAACAAGGTGTTGAAGGGGCCTCCGGTGCCATAGGGGGTTAAGGCTATGTTTATATGTTTAGAAGATGGCATCCACACCGTTGTTCACCAACTGGGAGAAAACACCAATTTATGAAATGTGACCTGAGCAAAGAAAGGGAAGGTCAAGGGTACTGCAGTGTAACCTACTCTTACCTTGTGACCACTTACCACCAGATATCCAAGTAATGTCAAGCATCACAGTAAAGAAAGGACCTGTAAATAAGAAAAAGACAAGAACTCAATCAAACGGAGTAGTCGGACCAAGAGAGTGACAGGGAGGATGAGTACCAATAGTATGTTGACTTGCCTCAAGGGTCAAGGGGTTAGGATTACGACAGTAGCGCTGTTGAACCTGTCAACCCTGCAGTCCATCTTGAACATGAGGTGCCTGCGGAAGATCCAGTTCTCATCCAGGGAAGATTGTGCAGCAAGCACCACAACAGGAAAGACAACAGCCACACTTAACTGCACATGAGCCATGAGGAGCCCGTCCTACAGCTGTGCCGAGCGACAGAGAGGACAGGGTTGAGTGGAGAATTGCACAGTAACACTCTAAACTGCCGAGGAGAGAAAGGAGACCGCCAAGTCACTTCACATATGATCATTTTGGAACTTCCTCTTGTTATAAAGTAGAGTCGACAAGTTATCCCCCTTACCATCACCAGCCCTTGCCTTCAGTTCATAAATAGACTCCATGGATGCCTGTGCAGCAGTATCAGTACTAGCCCTCTTACATTCACTGAATTGTGGTAGGCATGGACTGTTTGATCAGTTAATTACAAGGGCTACTAATAATGGATATGGACTGCTTGGAAACAGGTATGGGCAGTGAAACATGGAAGGTAATGAACAAAACTCACAGACTGAACATATCTGAACAAACCTGAGTCACCCATCTCCGTCACAGACAGTTGATCTTGAACAAATGGGACTGGATATTTTTGTGCACACAGAACACAAAACACAAGATACAGAAAATAATATTGATCCAGAAATCAACCTATTAAATTAAACGATTCCCTTATCAGTCCCACAAGGGGAAATTTGGATTTTTGACCCAACCTATTGTATAGGAGCAGTGGGCTGCCAATATATGGCGCTCAGGGAGCAGTTAGGGGTTCAGTGTCTTGCTCAAGGACACCTTGACGTGCTTTCTGCAGGACCGGGATTCAAACCTGTAACCCTCAGATGGCCAGACAACTGCTCAACCCACTGAGCTAGGTTGCCACTACATATAGAGAATTAAGGCAGTTCATTATCTTAATTGTGTATGCGGGGTGGCTCAGCAGTTTAGTCCATGCCCCCAAGACAGGTTTGATCCCACCGCGGGGCATCAGGAAAGGGCATCCGGCCTTAATCCCCCATGCTTTGTAAATGTGAGACATGCATTGTAAAGTGGTCTGAATGGTCGCCAGAATAGAGGAGTGCTGTATAAACATGAGTCCATTCCCTATTCATCTATAAGTACGACTGTTTGCCACTTTATTTTATTTAGTTTTCATTTCTAACTTGTGTGACTCCTGGTATTGGGGTTAAAGAGAAAAACGGGCCGTTGTAGTTGTCTGCATAGATGTGATGCAGTTTTAATTCTGATTGAAGACTTTTATTTGTTGTTTAATAGAGATGAGACAACATACTACAGGTGATGGACAGTGTCCCTTTTGATAAATTCAGAGTGACTGGGAAAGATGGACAGATACACAAAAAGAGACACAGAGCTGGGTTACACAGCAGGTCGGCTCACTTGGTCATAAACATGCATTTTGCGAAGGATGACCTTTGACACGTCTTCAATTCCTTACTGCTCGACTCGTCATCTTAAAAAGTCCCGTTCCGAATGGCCAAGGGCTCATTAGGTCCTGGATGACAAAGTCCAGAGATCACTTATTGATTTGAATTATTCTGTGCTAAACGTTTCCTTGCTGCTGCCTTCTCCTCTAGGCTGGGTGTGTTTTAAGTTCTCTACCAGTGCCTCTGCCATCCTCAATACATACTGTTGCTCTCATTCAGCCATCTTTCTTTGGACAGCAGAGAAAGTTGGAAGAAAGATGCTCTTCCTGTCCCTCATTTAAATCATTGCCAACTTGTTTGCTTTGCATGTCGGTACCATTATATCCTTATATACACAACTCCTTCAAATCCTCCCAGGAAGACAGTAAATAATTGATTTCAGGGAAGGTCACAAGAGGTAAAAATACTAACAAAAAAGGGGGGAAGGAAGAATGGATAAGAACAGCTAAAATCTCATGGCTGACCCTGTTTCTTCAAGGTCTCTCTATGTCTCTCTGGTCCACCTCTGCCAACCATCCCCAGAATCAAATCATGGGCGTAACAGTCAGATATCTGCCCAGAGTTCATCTGGTCTCCCCCCTAGGACAAAGATGCAGCCTGGCGGGTCACTCCATGTCAGGGCCGGAGAACGTGATTCAGCTATCAGCCTGTCCTCTCTGCAGGAAAGAGTCCACTCCTCTAGCCTGGCAGATGACAACAGAGCCCCTGGGGGTGTCTGATCCTGGGTTGCTATAAAGGAAAGGAGACAGAGGAGAGCAGTGGAAATATGTGTGAGGTATATATGTGTGTGGGTGTATAATAGCATACAGTGTTACATGCTAAGAAGATTCTACACACTTTGGAGCTAATCATATAGGAAAATGCAAAGGATGAGATAAGATATTCCTTTATTAGTCCCACTGGGGGAAATTGCGGTGTTACAGCAGCCAGTGTAAAGCACAGTAAGAGAGACATCACATGTAGAAATAACGTGTAGCATAGACACAATTCAACAGGGTAGAAATATGTATATTATATACGGTATGGACAGATGAGAGAGATTGCACTCATTGTTAATTATCCACTATATTGTAGCTGTTGCTGTACATGTTTTGGGATTGTTCTATTGGGGGAGCAGTGCTGATTAAAGAGCCTGGCAGCTGCAGGAAGAAAAGAGCTACGGAGACGCTCCTTCAGACACCTTGGATGGAGTAACCTGTCACTGAAGGAGCTCTCTAGCCAACTGGATGTAGCATGCTTTCATCTATTTGTAGTGGATCAAACGCTTCGAGCAGGCGTAGTGTGTGAAGGGATAGCAGGTCAACATGCAGATGGTGTGCAGATGATCACTTTAGACATAAATAGTTAAGGGGAATCATTTGATTAATAAGAAGTTGAGGATTTATCAGTCAAGGCTCCTGGAATCATCTTTGGTTATTTTCTCCTCAAGACACTTCTGAAGACCACTGTAGGGTTTGACACACAAAGAGTTATTAGTCATTTCTCGTCTCAGAAGATATAATGTGATCTATTTTGCAGTAGACTCAAGTCTCAAACAATATTAATGACAATAATAATAGTGTGTGTGTGTGTGTGTGTGTGTGTGTGTGTGTGTGTGTGTGTGTGTGTGTGTGTGTGTGTGTGTGTGTGTGTGTGTGTGTGTGTGTGTGTGTGTGTGTGTGTGATGAGAG
>OMLC01043176.1:0-15181 GCA_900302585.1 Regalecus glesne | reverse complement strand
GCCAAAATATGCATCAGTGACTGTGGGATCACCTGTCAGGTCTGGCAAGAGACTGGGGGAGGTCATTGCAGTGACACGCATTTGTTTCCTGGAATGGCTTGCAGGTCTGCCTTGTTAATCTCCATAACAACTGGGTTGCTAAGGTAGCAAATTAGTGGTGAATGGATTAAAAACAGCCATGAGGGTAGCTCCCACAAAGAACTTGTAACTACTGGGAGACTTTTTTGCTACACATACATCAGAAGGCATCTCCTTACACACAAACACACACACACACCACACAGAAAAGCACACACATTTTATGTGACTTTTTACCGCTATTATGCTAATTGTTAATGCTACGAATTTAAACAAGGATAACCCAATACTGATAGAGAGGGAGTGGATTTTTATTGTATTTCCTATGAAAACCGGCAGGCCGGCCAGCTGATGTGATCATAAAAGTTGACATGACAAAGACTGATGATACCCCCACTGGAAAGGCTCCCCTGACATATCTGAGCAACTTCTCAGTGACACAAAAGTCATGTACAAATATTGACAGGTGAGTTAATAAGTTCAGAAAAGTTGTGAAAGCCACACCAAAAGCAATCAAGAATTGTGTCCAAAGCGTAATGATGAACTGTAAATCATACCACTTTAACTTTCCTCAACATGTCTTCACCTTCCACAAAGGAACACTGCATGGAATGTCATGGCATCCTCATAACACGCGTGCATTCAGTCTAGCGTCTGTGATCCAAAAGTGAATATCTCAATATACGCATTGTTTTCACAAGGTTTTGACATAATAACGTTAAACTTCCATAGCATGGATAGTTTTTCCCCTATGTACTACAATGGAGGCTAAAGATACCATTTGTATTCCATCAACAGCCAGCCTGGGTAACACACAGACCCACTACACATACAGACATACTCAGAGGATATCAGTGACAGAGTTTCATACTGAGCGAAAGAAAGCCAAAGTAAACCTGTACATGAGCATCACCATGTTGGATTTTTTTTAAAGAGAGAGAACCTAAATGTCATGCATTGGCAGTCATTGGAAAAATGACAGCAAAAATAATATTACCAACAGTGCGCACACACGCACACACGCACACAGAACAGAAGATTTGAAAAGCTGGGTCTGACTCACCAATCATGTGATTAGCGACGTGGATCTGGATCTCTCTCTCGGTCTCAAACGTCATTTGGCATTTAATACACTGGTAGGTTTTTTTCTATGTGAAAGAAACAAACGGACAGAAAGATACAGAAAAGAAGTCAGCTGAGGTTTGATACAAGGTAAGATCTTCTTTGCTGGTTGGAAAGAAAATCCAAACACACAAAAACACATACAGTTGATAATGTGAATGTTTCAAAATCAGTGCGTGAGTTTCTGCTGGGGTGCCCAAACATGAAGCATCTCAAATTAAAGCACTACCAACAATATCCACTACCTGCTCCATCATTTATGAGGAAATGATTTACTCAAATATCCTTTGCAAAATAAATACAGACCCTATAATTACATCCACTAATATACCACAACTATTTAGAGTCTTGGTGAAAATAAGACTCTGTGGTTAAACTTATAGGACTACTGTCATGGGAGCATAGAAACAAGAAAGGAATGGATGGTCAATGAAAAGATGACTGTGGTGGTGTGGTGTGTGAGCCATCTACCCTGAATTTGCCTAAGTGCCTTCATCCATCCATCCATCCATCCATCCATCCATCATCAACCACTTATCCAAAGTTTGGCAGCCTAGTCACGCTAGAGCCTATCCCAGCACTCATTGGGTTAAAGGCGGGGAAACATCTTTGACAGTTCACCATTCCATCGCAGGACTTGAGCAGTTAGGGGTTTAGTGTCTTACTCAAGGAAACTTTGAAAATCCTTTCTGCCGGGGCCAGGGATCAAACCACCAATTTTAAAGTATGCTAATACTTAATCCTACATGATTTAGTGTACATTAAATGGCATCCAACAACCCCAATATAGATGTATGGGGGGACAGGGAGATGGCACAGAGATGGACCACAGTAAACCCCCCCACACACACACACACACAGACACACACACACAACAGACTGTCTGTGATTTTGTTTTTTCCTTAGTGTTTTTATCAGTCTTTGTTTAAATAAATGGGCTGCTGAGCCCTCAAGAGCCATCTTTGTCTGCATCTCTGTGTCGGTGAGCCCAGCTGTAGATCAGCCTTGCAACAATGCGAGAGAGAGAACTCATTAGAAACTGTTAAATGAAGAGAGAGAGAAAGAGAGAGGGAGGACAAAGGTACAAGAGAGAGAGAAAAAGAAAAAATTAAAAGATATAGAAAGGCAGGGGGTAAGGGGATATGAGAGAAATAAAGAAGGGAAGTGATACGGAGGGAGGAAAAGCTCTGCTTACCCATTCACAGCACACGGTGATCACTCATCCACAAACACATACAAAATACACAAAGGCCCCTCTTTCACTATCTTTTCTACCTTTAGCCTGCTAAAATAAGCATGCTTGCACACACGCACACGCATGCACACACACACTCACACACACACCCACACACACACACACAAAATTCTGACTTTGTCTTCTTTGTGCTGTTAGACTTAGCAGAAACAAAGGTGCAGGTAAGACAGAGTGTCCCTTGGAACTGCTTCACACACACACACGCACACACACACACACACACAATCCCAAATACACAAGCACTCACATACACATACTGGCATGCAGCAGGTCCCGAGGAGTCTGACTGTCAATATCAAGTGGAGCGAACCGTTCCCACAATGCCTCAGCACGCCCATGCCAGAGGACCCGATGGAGCTCAGCTGGCACACGCGCACATAACACACGTAATAACACACTCTCCCAACCACTAAAGGGAAGGGACACACAAGTGCACATGCAGAAGCATAAACATGAGGCAGTACAAATGATATCTACATAATACATTTACACAGCATATATATATATATATGCATCTATATATGATTCACGTTTACACATACCCAGGTATATACTTATAAACAGAATATTTTAAAATATATATACAATATATTTGGCTCAATGGTAGAGCGGTCGCCTGGCAATAAGAAGGTTTTAGGTTCGATCGCCGGTCCTGCAGAGATGTCTGTTGAGGTGTCCTTGAGCAAGACACTGTTCCCCTAACTGCTCTGCCGTGGCCGATTGGTGACCTATACAAGGTGTACCCCGCCTTTCGCCCAATGAGAACCGAGATAGGCTCCAATTCTCCCGCGACTCAATTTCGGATAAGCAGTTGACGATGGATGGATGGATGGATGGATGGATGGATGGATGGATATACATAATAAGAACAGACACACTTACTTCTGCTAGATTGTTACACTGCTTTAGGATTGCAGAACACACTGGCACACACACAGACATACAGGTCTATAGTAATCACTACAGAAATACCCTTTTAAAGATGATCTCATACCATATATTTTTGTAGTCTTGGCAAATGACTAACTCTAACATGATATTTATTTTATACACAGCATAATGTCTCGTCTAGGACGGAGATTTTTCCTGGACTCATCAACTAAGGCCACACCAAGGTAGGATCAATCTCTTGATTATTATTTCAAAGCAATGTGGATTAGGGGAGACAAAATGCCCTTTAATCCTCATAAAGGCAGACTGCTAAAACATTTATTGTATTCTAACAGTAATAGTGATAAATATCTGATATCTCTGTTGATAATTTGGAGTACGTTATATTTGAAATAATAAAATGGGGGCCGCGGTAGCTCAGTGGTAAAGCACGCTCTTCAGAAAATAATGACCCAGACATTATGGGTTTTAACTCGCCATGGTGTGTCGGGAGGGGCATCTGGGCTTAATCCCCCACATTCAATATAAGCCCATTTCAACCCCCACATTGGGGGAATAATTGTGACATAAAAAAAGGACTTCACAGGTCTTAATGATGTTTTCTGTGTTTGTGCATATGCAATATATTTATCCAATACCTGTTATTATTTGAGTATTCGCTCATTTAACTCCACACGACACATTTTCATTCAGGTCTCATTCCCTCCTGCCTCAGTTTATACTGAAGCATTGCCAAGTGTCAATAGTGCTGGTTCCACGACTTTTGGATATTTACATATATAAAAAGGCCCAAATATTAAGGGGTCCCTCCACACCCCCGACCAACCCTCCATTCTTCCTCACCTTGGGTGCAGGTGATGCCTCAGCCTTCTTCCCTGCTGTGCTTGTTTCAGGGCTGATCTCAGGATGGTCCGTCTGGACATGACTCTCCAAGTCTTCCAGGCTCTCAAATTTCACCCCACACTCTGGACACCGAAGTCCAGCAGCAGCCTTCTCTGCCTGGACATCCCCTGGCGTGGCAGTTCCTCCTTGGATAGGACTTTGGCCATTGGTGCCCCTGATTAAACAGTTTAACAATTAAATATTTTTGGATCGTTTTTGTTGTTGATTGATTTAGGCTTTTTTTTGGTTAACAGCAACAACAGGTTTGTCTATGTGTGCATCCCAGTGTGTGCATTTGTGATTTATAGAAAAAATCCTGAGCTTATTTCACACACCTTTTATAACAACAGCTTACGATTGTTTAAGCAGTTTAAAGAGTAGAGTCTTTTTATGCTTTTGGGGTTTTTATGTTATTCTGCAGCTTCCCAGCAGTATTTCCTATGTATTCAAATACAAAAATTCTAATTTGGGTTTATGTGCATCTGTTTTAGCATCAAAATGTTAATTTCTTGAGCCCTTCAAAATAAACTTTTCTCATCTGACCTGAAATGGGTTTCTCTATTTTTCTAACACTGTTGTCATTCTCCATATTTACACTGTCAGTGAACTCAGTGTGTGTGTGTGTGTGTGTGTGTGTGTGTACAGGGTGGAAGTTGAGCATGGGGAGGATCAGCTTTTAGCACTAACTCTCGTCACCTCTTTATGCTAACAGCAGAGTGGCCGTTTCCATCTGTACAATCCGGAAAGGAACACAGATGGCTTCACCATTTAATAAGGTACTAAGGTTGAGCTCAAAATAATTATGCAATGAATGGTCGAAAACAATGTGGTTAGGGAACCAAGCCAATCTGATTGAAGTTCAATCTGGTTTGATATTTGTGTGGTAATCAATACAAATTCAATGCTGGAAAAGTCTGTTTTCATTGCTGAGAGAAATCTCTGCATTTCATTTAGGCAACAGGTTGTCCTTGATTTAAGTCTTCAACTCAAGACCACATAATAGAGAAGAACCCATGTCGTACCTGCTCATGCAGCCAGCACAGAGTCCATAGGGCAGGCCATTGACATCCAGTTTCACCAATTCCCCTTTGTTTTTGAACTCCTTGAGACACAAGGCACATTTATAGTGCTTGTATTGCTGCAGCTGCCCGTTGGGAGACGTGGAGGCTGATCTGTTCCCGCACCCTCCTACTCCAACACCTCCGCCATTCCCAGCTCCTCCTCCAATTCCTGCTAGTGTGGAGCTGGTGGAGAGCTTCTGCATGTGGAAGGTGCCATGGATCTTCAGCTCCAATGTGGAGGTGACAGTCTGCATACAGACGACGCAGCGGAAGCCGGTGAGGGAATTGCGAAGGTCTGGGTGCATCTGGCAGTGTTCTATGAAATCCTCCTCGCTCTGGAGGGGCATCTTGCAGATCCGACAGGTCCCTGTGTCAAGGCTCTTACTGTGAGTTACCTAGAAAGATGAGATATCCGTAATAATTAAAAATAGACACAACTCAACATACAGGCATGGACACAAACACACACAAAATAGAGTAATCCAAAAGTCTAAAAGTCCCTGAATTACCACTTAAAACAATACTAACATTGTCACTACCATCAAGGACTACCATGAGTTTAGAGTATAGATATTTTACAGGAGAGCCAAATTACATCAGAATATAAAAAAATGAAAACTTTTAAGACTGAACAAGTAGAAATATAAACAAAAGAATTAACTCCACTTAATTATGCAACATGCAATTTTAAACTCTAAACAGTTGGTGATAACATTGATTTGTTTATTTGTTAGGATCCCCATTAGCTGTGCCCTAAAGGACAGCAAGTCTTCCCGGGGTCCACATTTCAAAACATATATAAATAAAACATTGACGACCATTGCAGTAATGATCTGTTATTTCATGAATCTGTTGCAGTGTCTATGATAGCTGACTGCAGTTACATTACATCTTCTACTGTTTTACCATTTCTAATATGCTTTTTAATGTGCTTGTCTTTTCCTCTAGCATGCTGTCAAATTGCCTCTCAAAGGACAATTTAAGTGTGTCTGTGTGTGTGTGTGTGTGTGCGTGAGCGCACGTTTGCATTCGTGCACATGGATGGGCGTTTTAAAAAATAATCTGATTCTAAATTCAGGATGCCCAAAGAGACTTCATGATCAAAAGAGAATGGCAGGTATACAGACATTGATGCTTAAACAAGAAAGCAGCAGACATTTAAGGCAAAACCATTTAGTAAACACGGGAGAGAGAAAAAAAATCGTATACGCAGACTGTTGTGTTGTTATACCTTTGAGGCCATTCCATATACTAAATTCTTACCTTAATGCTACTGTTCAGCTGTTCACACCTAAATGTACCCAAGCTCAATTCCATCTTTTTCTAAATGGATCTCTGTAGTAAATCATAGCCTGAGATTTATCATGGATATTTTTATAAACAGCACAAACTACACATGTGCAAAACACATACACAAGCTAACAGAAAAGAGCAGATATTTAAAAGGACCTTGTGTTCGGTGAGAGTTAGCAGAGAGGGGAAACGCTCGCCGCAGATGGGGCACATGTAGTGTTTGGCCGGCCCACGATGCGTCTGGGCATGCTCACGGAGGCCGTTCTCAGAGAAGAAGGTTCTGGAGCACACATTGCACTTGTGGTTCCCTTTGATAAAGTCAGCCTTCTTCTTACGAGTACCTAACATACATAATCATCATCATCATCATCATCATCAAGTTCATCATCATCACCATAAGAGTTATTGCTGCATCACATAATTGCATAATATAATTATATATGTTTGAAATGATCATTTGTTTGATTTCTTCTCCGAGTACAATCTTGGAAAAAAGTTTCTTCATTTACCTTTCTGCCGAAACATTTCATGTAACCTCTACAGTTTCATAGCTATGTGTATCACTGAAATGCCAAATCCTGACAGTACATTTTCAAGGTAAAGAATTGCTTGTAAAAAAAGTCCCTTGTTAATGATCAAATTAAGTAAGACTGAGAGCTACTGATAAAATACATCCAAATATCCCTTTCTTAAAATTAAATCGCAGATGGCTGACGAGGGCTAAGCCATTACCTGCATCATCCTCTCCCGGTCGAATGTTGTGGTCTCGTAGGCGGTGATTCTGCAGCAGTGACTCCATGGTGTAAGCTGCTCCGCAGATATCACAGGCATACATGGGCTCCGAGTTGTCCACCTCCTCCTCACCACCGCTTGCCTCGTGGCTATTGACTGTGTCTCCACCTTGGCCTCCTCCTCCAACAACCCCACTCTTGAGCAGGATATTCTGGAGGTCAGCTTGCTCGGCAGCAACCACTGTCGATCTCTCCACTCCACCCGGGCCTCCTCCTGCACCTCCGTTTCCCCCACCTCCTCCACTACCCCCGCGCTTGGAGGACTGTGGGACCCCATTGGGTGTCCCATTATGGCTCCCTCCACTGCCTGCGCCTCCCCCGTTACCGGTGATGATCCCACCGTCGAAGACGCAGTGTTTCTCCCTCAGGTGCCTCTCCAACAGCGTGATGGCGTGGAAGGCTTTGCCACAGAACCGGCAGTTGAACTTCTTGCTGTGTGTGGTGATGTGGCACTGGAGCTCCACCTCTGTCCCAAAAGTCTCCCCACAGAAGATGCACTTTCGTGGTTTAAGCCCTGGAGATTTTATAATCAAGATCATTTTCAGTGAGATAGGTGGAGACAGCAGCGGTTTTTCATCAATTTCCATTTTTTCTGTCTTTTTTTGTTATATGCTCAATAAATTTCCCCATTTCTAACTTGCAGATAAAAGTGATGCCAAGGAGGACATTTGAGATTACTCAAGTGCTTATCTTTGATGAAGTCTGCTTCTTTTTTTAAAGAATCAAATGTGTTTAATCATCACTTTCCTCATTATACTTTTGCAAATAATAATCATTACATCATTTATGTACTACATGCCACAGCACAGAACATATGCATGACGTCTCAAATTGTTTGCTTTGCTTTCTAAGCATGAGAGGGATCCAGTTTTACATGTCATGATTACTCCCCACTTTGTGGAGGTGGACACAGATTTAGATGGAGTGTGGGAGATTAAAGTTGGATGACCTTCCAGTGACACCCCGTGGTGGGATCAAACCCGCAACACCTGGTTCATCGATTCCTGAACACACTCTCTACCACTGAGCAACCACAGAGCCCTGTTTTCCTTTCCAAGCATATTCTTAGTATATAGGCTACAACTAACTTTATACCATATGTAGCTCAAAGCTGATTTCACAGCAATCCCGTTAGGTTTTTACTTTCAAGCCAATAGACTTCTAAGCACAGGGGAGTGTTGTTTTTTCCTAAAACACCAATGTTCTTCAGATGAACCCATCAGTTTCCTTTTTTACCCTCACTTTTCTCATTAATTCTACAGTCTGTGTCGGGGAATAGGGTGTCATACCTGTACCAAGCCCCCCTGCCAGAGCTGAGCTTTGGCCCAGGTGGTTGTGTTTAACGTGGAGCTGGAGGTCTGTCTCCTTCCTGAAGTCCCAGGTACAGGCTGTGCAGCGAAACATCTTCTTCTCATTGCTGTGCTTCACAGCCAGGTGCACCTGGAAAACCACAGTAAGAAAGGGGAATTATAGACATGGTAGCTTGAATGACATGACTGTTTTTTACACATCATAGACCACCTTCATTAATTCTGAATCACAAAAAGTAGAGGGAAGGAAGGGACAAAAAGACAAAAAAGGAAATATAATAGAGGACTTAAATGAAAATAAATATATAGCAAATTTTATACAAAAAGCTGTGTAATTAGTTGCCATCTTGTTTTCTAATCTTTAGAAATAAAGGTCTATTTTATGTGTCATGATTATTAGGGGTGGACTCGGACTTAGATGGAGCATGGGGGATTAAAGCTGGATGCCCTTCCTGATACCCTGCAGTGGGATGGGTTTTAAAACATCTAATCAAATATGTAGTGTTTATGGAACGGGGAAAGAAAGAAATCAAACAAACAAATTAAAGAAGACTTAATTTTCTATTCTATATTATCTATTGTGTGATGTTTTAAGACTGCCCAGCTTATCCTGGAGACAAATGCAAGATGGAAAAGCAAGCAGAAAAGAAAAAGGCATACAAAGCATATTTCCCATTCACCTGTATTGACACTTTGGAGTCAAACACCTCCTGACAGAGAGTGCAGTGGTACAGGACAAAGGTGTGCATATCCAGTAGGTGTTTCTGCAGGTCATCTACTGAGGAGAACTGTTTATCACAACTCTCACACACATACTGGGTGGACGTGGTGGTGTAGTGCACCGTCAGATGTTGCAGCAATGCCTCCTGAGTTTCAAAATCCTCCTTGTTGCATTGGGGGCAGGACTGGCGCCTTAGTAGCATCTCTAGGTGGGACTTAAGATGGATTTGGAAACCCTCAAAACTTGTGAAGCGCAGGTCACACTGGTTGCAGGGGTAGTCCCCATTGGACCCGGCGGCAGGAGTGGAGTCCCCTCCCAACCTGTGGCGCTTCGGGGAGGAGATCTCTACATCAGAGGAGGCAGGGCTTAGGTCAGCAACCTTGGCCTGGCGTTTGTTGTTAGCCAATGGAATGTTCTTGTGGTTCTCTTTAATATGCTTGGTGAGCTTGAGAAGTGAGCCGAAGATGGGAGAGTTGGTGCAGTACGGACAGGAATAAACCTGCACAGGGAAAATAATATCAACTTGTACTGTTTTAAGATTTTAATGGTCTTCCTTTTCATTGAATAGTGAGCTATACTATGATATACTTATAGGACATTGAAAGAAAAGATAGTGAAAAACACATAATAACAATCAACCCAACGCTAAGACACATGGGAAATAGTAGATACAAATATCTAGTGATAAATAAGTCATCAGTATGGATGATTAATCTGATTCGTTACTGAAGGCTGTCCGCAGACAATGAGCTTTTGAACACAAAGCAGGAGTAATCTTTTAAAAATTCATTTAATATGTATTATAGTCCTTATTGCCTAAATTCAGGTTATCTAGTACTCAGTCAATTCAAAAAAAATTGACACTTGAATATCACCTCCATGAAGGACTGGGATGCAGCCTGCAGCACAGGGGACTCTAGTTTGGCGACACTTCCTCCGGATGCAGCTCCCCCTCCTGCTGCAGAGCTACAGTGGGTCTGCTGGATGTGCTCTGTCAATGAAGATTCTGTCAGGAAGCCCATAGAGCACTGATTGCAGAAGAAGGCATGGTTCCCCTCTAAAAGAATTAAATTGAAAGAGGGAAAAAACAATTATATCATGGCAATTTTACTGTATATGGTGGTTGTTTTTCATGTGGTATATGTGCAGGTTATCTGAAAATGATGTATGCAAGTTTTTTTTAAAAACTTGAATCAGGTAGTTACTGAACAACACCATCATTTAAGGCAGAATTGGTGATAAGGTACAGCTATAACCCAAATTACAGTTTCAATGCAAGCTGATGTGTGGCAACCATCGCATATCACTTTAACAAAATCACACCTAATGTGGTAGATCCAGCCACAATCGCCCCAGGGAGGCAGTGAGACACTCTGATGTGCTCCTGCAAAGAGTTGATGTCTCCAAACATATCTGGGCAGTAGTTACAATGGAACGCTGACACATTGGTGAACTGCAGAAGGGGGAAAGCAGCAGCTGCTCCAACAGTGCCACCACTGGCCCGGTGGGCTTTGCGCACATGCTCGTTTAGGTTGTAGAGTGTGGGCAGGGTGTCCAAGCAGAGCTGACAGGTGTGGCTCTGCTGGGGCTTGTCTGCATGGATGGTCTTCAGGTGAATCTCCAATACAGCCAGGCTGTGGAAGTCCCTCTTAGAGCAATAGGGACAAGAGTAGGTAACTTTACCCCAGCCCCCTCCACCTACACAGAGAGATGGACAGAACCACATGTCACTAAAGTACTTAGAAATCATATCTCACTTATCAGACCAAGGCTTTACTCAAAAAATGGCTTATGCTCAGAAACACTGAAGTGGTTATGTCCCCCACTTTTTGAACCATGGTTGTAGCCCCATAGGCCTGTAGTTAGATTCGGTAGAAATGTTATCTCCTGTGTTTTTGCTGTCTGCATTGCTTCGGTCCTACTGGCTCAATAAATGCTGAAAGAGCTGAAACAAGCGGAGACATACTTCCTTTCTTTTTCACACAAAAAGCTATCACAAGTCACAGACTGATAAATTGAATGCAGTTTCTCCTAACAGATTATATTCAAACCCCATAATCAAAATGAATTGATATCCCACAAGTTGAAAAGATCACCATACCTCCAATATGATGACCTAGGCTTAGACCCAACTCTTCTCCAGCATCATTATTGGCTTTCCTACGGCCTCGCTCACTACCCTGACTGGGTTTCAGAGTAGAGTCAGGTGTGGAGCCTCTCTCCAGGCTGGCACTGGAGTCTGGGGTGGCTGAGCTCATAGACGCCACGCTGCCCAGGGCGGGGTCAGGACTGGCAGCACTGTGGTTGGAAGAATCAGGCTGGCGGTGACTGTCTAGGTGGCAGTAGACGTCTTCCACAGAGGGGAACTGTTCGGAACAAACGGGGCATCTGGAGATGCAAGGAGAGCAATCCAATACAGGTTAGCCATTTCCCAGCTGGAATCACATCACATTAGCCAAGTAATTAAAGAATTAGCCAAGCATCAATTGTTTATTACATGGACCACTCAACAGCCAGTGTCAAAGAAAATGAAGGCTTTCAGACTCCTGTAGCACAACAAAAAGTTATCTCAAAAGCATTTAAAAGATAACCCCTGTAGTACTTGTGTTTGCGGTTGGCATGCTGCGTTTCGATATGCGTAAGCAGTGAGGCTTCGTCTAAGAAGATCTCAGGACAGTGGATACACTGCAGGTCGGCTCGGTCAGACAGCTGGGGGTGTCTGGTCAGGACGTGTTTCTCTAGCTCGTCTGTCTGACTAAATGTCTCTTCGCAGTAATCACACATATACAAGTCCTGCTCCAGGTCGCCTTCTCCTCCTTTTTTCCCTCCGTCCCTCTCAGTCCTCAGTGCTAGGTGCTCCCTGTTCTTGCGATGAGCCTGCAAGAGTTAGAAAGTAGTCAAGAGAGGAAGTAATGCAGTGCAAGCACATTCACACCAAAATGCCCATATCTGAACAATGACACACAATCGGTCCTTTGTTCTTGACCATCCTGATTTGCTCATTTGAGAGTGGTATGTATGTATGTATACATTGTCTCTTTCAGCATAAACTTTTATCCAGATTGACTAAAAAGAGTCAGCTAGTAGCAGATATACTTGTAAGTATTCATATCATAGCCTAAAAAAAATGTCTCATGTCAAACACAATTAGTGGAGCTGTGAAATATATAGATCATTAATAGTGACACAAGTAATATGAATTCAAGGAATTCATTTGACTGGTAAGAAGTCAAACTACAAGTTATCAGGACAATACCATGAGTCAGCATCGTAGACATATTAGAGTCAAGAGTGCATATCACACATGGTGCACAACAAGTGGCTCAATGATAGTGACATACATGATAGTAGATTTAAATTAGAAAATAGTTGGAGAATCCCACAAATAAATGTCCCCATTATGGTTTAAGACTATCCAGGGATTAAGGTAGGCCAGAAAAAAGAACTTTTTGGGCATTTCATATCAAAATATTCCTGTTATTCTTATATATTAATGTTTGTTATGAGACATTTGTTCAAACTTTGGTGAATTTGTTTGGTTTTGGATAGAATATCTGTAACTTAGTCTATAAAAGTGTTTTATGTAAATATATGAACAAAAGGCAGTCAGATCAGCACTTAGGGCTACGTTAGTAATACGCTACATTAGTAATAGTGAAAGATATTCAACCTGCAACATACCTGCATGTGGCTCTGCAGAGATGAAGTTGAGGAGAAACCGCGTTTACATACACTGCACTTAAATGGTTTGCTGGAACTAGGGGGAGGGGGCAGGACAGGAAAAGGGTTAACCCTAACTAATCCAATGGATATAAGGAGAATCTAATTCCATTTTGGTATCAGACTTATTATTTGAATCAAGGCCAGAATCAAAATAAATCGTGCAAATGAAAGTAAAGCTCATGAAATATTAAACCCTGCTAAAAATTTGAATCTCACTGCAAAAAAAGAAAAGAAGATCAAATCAAATCAAATGATAGTGACTAACTGCTGAGGTCTATTTTACGTTTCATAATTAGTCCCTAATTTATGTAGGTGGACACAGACGTAGATGGCGCATGGGGGTTTAAAGCTGCCCTTTCTGACACCCTGCAGTGGGTTTGAACCCGCAACATCTGTCTCGTCCTTCCCTGAGGTGCGCACCCTACCACTGAGCTACTGCGACCCCTGGATGATACTTAAAAACTGGGAATCAGCAAAACAATCTGACAGGTTGTTGAAATGAATGAAAGATAAATTAAATAAATGAGACTTTGTAGCATTGCTGTCTGTGTACGAATCAGATCAGAATGCCAAATGGAAATGGAATTTAAACAGAATTCAAACAAAAGTAAGAATAAAACGTGAATCATTTGCAATCACCTGTGTGTCTTGAGATGAATCTTCAAATGATCCGAGCGTGAGAAGGCAGCCTCACACTCCTGACAACTGTACTTCTTATCACCTATACAGGTATACGAGCAGATTGTGTCTTCAGAAAGGCATAACACTATTGTAACTCAGGTCACTATAACAACATAAAACAGAATACTGGTGCCCTCTTTCAAATGTTACTGTTTATTCGGGGTTGGTTAAATAGTGTACATGTGCCCATATTGTTTTAGGACTGTGGTAAGAAATTTTCATGACACCAGAACCAATTAAAACAGACGAAACACATTTACAGTGCAAAGTTTGCACTATATATTAAGAACTCAAAAAGCATTAAGAAATGTAGCACTCTGTTCCTTGTCAAATACAAGTTGAAAGAAGAAAGAGACCCTTGGAGTCTAAATATCCAGAGTTGTCTTGTCATACAAACTGTAAACCCAGTGTGCACATTGTTACCACCCACCTGTGTGAAGTTTGACATGGCGGTCTCTGCTCCTCTTGTGTTTGAACAGCCTGCTGCAGAAGGTACACTTGAAAGGCAGCTTGTCACTGTGAATCTGCTCATGGCGCTTCAGATAGCTCAAACGACTGAGGAGGAGGAAGGTGTAGGACGAAGCAGAAAAGGAAAGAAACAGGAAGATGAGGAAGGTAGCAGTGGAGAGGAAGATGATATTGAGTCATTGCTCTTTATAACAGCAGTTCCTGAAATGCATCTTGGGATAGTCCCTGAGGACCTTACTTGTTAAAGTATACACCTCATTCTCTTTACTGTTGGTTTCGGTAGCCGGTCTGTGCAAGTTTCATTGCCATGGTAATATTTTGAGTACTGTTTATTCATGTCCACAGGGACATTTATGATTTGAAAAGCAGCATGTATATATAGACAGCTTAAAAGGACCAGCTATTCTAAGTGCAGTATAATATATCAGTCAAAAGCGCTCAACAGGCTACCTGCAGCATGTGTGTGTGTGTGTGTGTGTGTTCGTGTGTGTGTGTGTGTATGTGGTGTGTGTGTGTGTGTGGGGGGGTAATACCTGTCTTTCTCTCTTACCTAAAGGACTTGTCACAGAACTGGCAAGGGTAAGGCAGGCCTGCACCTCCTTCTTCCTCACCCCCGGTGCCCATGCCAAGGTCGCAGCAGCCATCAGGCATTTGAGAGGGTGACGCCACGTCTTTGCTGGAGGGGGAGGAGGGTACCCAGGACAAACCTGCAGGATCATCATCACCATCTGATGGAGGGAGGGAGAGAAAGAGAGGATTTGAATTTACAAATTCACTTCACAGATCTGCTCTGAAAACATTAGAGGAAAATTTGTATGCATAAAGCAGAGAAAGTGTGTGCAAGATATACTGAGGTAGAGAAGGGGGAAATGTGGGTGTCAGTGAGGGTGGGCGGGTAGAGGTAG
>OMLC01043175.1:0-10331 GCA_900302585.1 Regalecus glesne | reverse complement strand
CTCCTAAACACACCCACACACACACCCACACCCACACACACACACACACACACACACACACACACACACACACACGAACACATTCTTTATTCCTTCATTATCCGTCCTGCTCACCAGGCAACAGGTACCATGCCAGTGTCAGCTCTGTTTTACACCATCCCTGTGCATCACAGTCTGCTCAGTTTTAAGGAAAATTGATCGGCATGGCTCAGGAGGTAGAGTGGATACTCCAGTAATCAGAAGGCTACTGGTTTGATCCCCAGCTCCTTCAGAGACCATGTTGAAGTCTCCTTGAGCGAGACACTGAACCTCTAACTGCTTCCCGGGTGCTGCAGCTGCTCACTGCTTCTATGCAATAGGATGGGCAAAATGCAGAGGACATATTTCCTTGTAAGAATACAATCCATCCAACCATCCAACATTAAACACTCATCCAGTGACAGATTGCAGAGTAACCAAATAAATGTCTCACTTTTCCTTTCCCTAATGCTTAAGTTCCTACTACACATTCTCACACAATATTTACTTATCCTCATGACTCGTATGAGGAAATCACTGACTGTTCAGCTTCGGTACAATGAATGAGAGATCTGGTGACAGGCACGGGCTCAAATCCACAAGTACTGGGATGGCGTGCAGTGCTTTACCCGTGCCCCCATCCATAGGGTTAATATAGGCATCCAACGTAACATTTTGCTAAATCAGTATGCGGATTGACTATCCATACTGGATCAATTGAGACCAACAAAATCTATAAAAATTACCGTGGCAACCCCTGAAAAACAGGGATCATGCTGAAAGAAGAAGAAGACAATGAATGAGAGATGAAATGGGACCTATAAGGATTTCTATTATGGACAAACATTTGCTTCCTGTGTCTTAATGGTTAACATTATAGCAAGTGCGAATTGAGAGCCACAAGTTAAAATCCCGTGCATCACCCAGGCTTCCATTCCTTAATGCAGTAGTTCCACAAAACGCCATTCATGCACATCACTGAAAAGGACATTCTCTAGAGAATCATTCAGTGGCCGATTATGATGTGCAGCAGTGAAACGATGCTCTCCATATGCCTCACCGTGGTGATGATTACGACCGGTTGCTCGCACTTCTAAAACATACACAGCAGCTGATATACCATAGGGGGCTTTATGAGAACGTGGGTTTTCACATGACTAGCATGACCAGCCTAACCCTGACCCTAGTTAGGGTCAGGGGTTAAGGTTAAGGTTAGGATTAGAAGAAGGAAGCTTTATAAGAACATGGCTGTTCGCACGACTAGCCAGAAATAGAGCCAATTTTATCGCCGGAGCAAAATGTCAGGTCCCTTAAAATAAATATCAGCAGTGTGGGTGGAAACATGCAGGAAAACAAACAGAGCTGCCACTCAGCGTCAATGTCAGACAACCCTCACATCAATCTCTTGTTATTAGTCGTCGGGAAGAACTAGGGTCCGTATTGAGCAAGGCACGCTTGGGCAGTGAGTGTGGAGTCAGATTATATCAAGCATTTCATTAAGACTTGGGAGATCTACAATGGAGTTGGCAGGGCAGCAGGAATCATCTGAGCTTCACATGAATCTCTGTGACAGGACTGGACCAGGAGGAGGCCCTCGAGACCAAGAGCACCATGCAAATGTCCAAGTTACCGGCTGTGAGCACACATCAAAAGGGCAAGGATGATTACGTCATCACCGCAAGGCTTTGCAGAGCGTGGGACAGAAGACTGGACGTCAAAGTGAAGGCTTTCGTCACTGGCTGTCTATACATGCGTCCCCTGCTACAAATGGAGGTCCAGGTCCTGAGGAGAGATCAGGATTAGGAGACCATTTTTTTTTTGACCATACGTACTCTCCAACTCTAGATTTCCATTAGAAAGAGTGTTCTACATATCAATACAGCCTTTAATTAAAAAGCTGCTATATTCACGCAGCCTTCATGAGCTGGCTGAAAATGCGCAGGTTGTCCTGCACTCCTAACACGAGTGGGTGAAATGCAGCATTTGGAAAGCAAATGAGTTCACTGTTGCCAGGCTCGGGCCTTTCATCTGGTTTTATTGTCCTTACTGAGTGACTGTCACCCTCTTTGAAACACTTGATGTTGTCATCAGCATGTTTATTACTCATATGCTTGGAAAGGATGACTCAATGCAGTGTTTATAGCAAATGTGTTTACACTTTCGAAAATATTATTAGAATTTGTGCTTTTTTATGGAGTGTGAAGATGGATGGAATTTAGGGAAAAGGAGACGTGGTGGTGCGGAGCTTTTTTCAAGAGTTTAGAGATTGGCCCGCTTGGCGTCAAGGAAGGGTATCTGGGCTTAATCCCCCATTGCCGTCTAAGTCCGTGTCCACCCCCACAACATGGGGACTAATTGTGATGGGTAAAAAGAGGTATTTATCAGGCGACAGGCATGGACTGAAATCTATGAATACTGGGATGGCATCCAGCGCTCTACCTGTGCCCCCATCCATAGGGTTTGTGGTTGTGTCAGGAGGGGCATCCGATGTAAAATTTTGCCGGATCATCATGTGGATTGACAAGATTCGCTGTGGTGACCCCTGAGAAACAGGGGACAAGCTGAAAAAAGAAATGGACATTGAACAGAAAGGAAATCAACCATTTTGTACATTTGAGCTACAAAGGGAATTCCTATCTGCATTTTGCATATGCACAATAATGAGCCAAAACATGACAACCTACCTAATATGCTGTTGGTCCTCCTGTAATATCTGGCACTAAATCATTGGCAGCAGATCCTTCAAATCCTGTATGTTGTGAGGTGTAGCTGTGGTTGGTAGGCCTTCTCGGTCCAGCATATCCCATAGATGCTTGATCTGATTGATATGTGGAGAATTTGGAGGCCAGGGACCCTGGACTCCAAATTCTCCAAAAGCACCCTACAAGCCTTGCTATTTTCGGGGATGCTCTGACCAAGTTGTCTGGCTATGCCAGTTTGGCCTTCGTCAGTCACCCAGGTTTCACTCCTGTATCCAGCACATTGACTATGACAACTGACCATTTACTTATTTAATCTACCCATACGTTGACTGACATATGCATGTGTTTGGAGATGATCAACATTATTTGGCTTACCAGTGAATGGTCATGTTTTGGCTTATTTGCATATGGAGTGTATAAATATACTGCAATTCATTTCGTTAGCCTTCACAGGGCAAAGGAGCGCTCTTGACAAGCTTTTCATTCCAAAACAGTTGTCACTAAACATTCTCCTTGAATAATTCATATAAATGTCCCTGTTCTCATGGAATAAGCTGCCTGTTGTTGTCAGTGTTTGGAGTCCAAGCTGTTCTTTTTTCTCTCCCTCTGAATGTCCTCTTTCTATTCTCCTGTATATGTAAATAGCATGATGAGTCACCACCATGAGTATGCACATGTAGTCTGTCCTTCTCCCAGGTTTCTATGGCGGTCGCTACCTGAACACAATTTTATCTCCTTTTTTTCCCCCACCCGAGTTGCCTACTTACTGGGTCAGTCTCTTTGATACCCTAAAGAACATTAACAGGAATGAGGAAGCCGTAGCATGTGCATCCTCCAAGTCACATGACCACTAGCCCTCACTAGTCCACACATCATGGTGTGGTGGGGAAAGCACAGTGCTTGGCCGTCAGAGGAGAATGAAGCAGAGTACTTTCCCTTCACTTAACCAAGAGGCCCAGACAACCCAGAGGGGGACACGAGTGAACCCAGAATACTTTATCCAACCTAACCCAAATACCCATGTGAGAATAAGCCAATTTTGCCCCACTGACCGTTGACCTCCCGCCGTTGGCGCAGCCGAGATTCAAACACTCAACTACATGACGCAGAGATGCAGTGAACATAGGTGCCTTAACACCCTACGCCACTGGATGCAATCTTATCGCATCTTTTAAATATCTTATAGATTCATATAATTTTGTTCACCTTTCTCTTACTCAAATGTTGAATTTTTTTTTTACTCTCAACAAGTATATGCAAATATTGTGACACGAGTCTCCTGTGTGCACGTGTAAGTCTGTCTTCCAGTCAGATCTTCATGGTGATGTTGGTCACAAGGTTCAGGTTGTTCCAGTGGAATTTGGACACTGCCTGATATTCTCATCATCATATGCTTCATTTATCTTGCAAATCTATTATAATTCTGTTTTCCTTTTCTGTATCCTGTAAAATTGTGTTCACACAGAATCCATTGCATGTCTGTTCATCTTGGAAGAGAGATCCCTCCTCTGTTGCTCTCCTAGAGGTTTCTACTTATTTATTCTTCCAGTTAAAGGTTTAGGGAGTTTTTCTTTATCCGATGTAAGGTTCTATGGACAGATTGTTGTATTGCTCTAAGCCCCCCCCAGGCAATTTTGCAATTTGTGATAATGGGTTATACAAATAAAATTGACTAGAAGATTTAGTAACTGTAAAATGCAATATCATTATCATGTGATGAGTCTTATTTTTTTAGTAAAACAAACTTGAAAAAACCCAATACATAATGTGCCTCATTAACCACAAAAGGATGCTTATTTATGAGGAAATTTTATTTAACAATGAAATATTCAACAATTTACAAAAACAAAGAAAATATAATAACAGCATCCTCAGAACAATTTAAAAAGGTGGATGGGTCCCTCTGAATGAAGTGGGTATGGATGATTGTTGAACAAAGACCTGATGGGAGGGCTCAAACTGGAAACCCTTTTCTTACCACGTCTGCCAACTGGGGATCAATCTCTGACAACATGGACTCCAGGTGCTGCAGCTACATAGGAAAGAGAAAGGGCGGGGAGGAAAATGGAGTGTTAATTTTCCATAGGATTCAAGTGGGCTACTGTGATTAAAAAAAAAAAGAAAAAAGAAAAATTACAACCCACACTAAAGCCTCCCTATTGCTTTTGATTGCTGGTTATAAGTGGAAACATAATGGAAGTTGCACCATAAACATCGGTATGTTGAACCTGATGAAATGTGATGGTTATATTGGGTTTAGAAATTGATGGTTTCCAGCAGGACACTGGAATGGCCCTGTTGAGCCCTCTTTGGGTGCAGTGGGTTAATTCAATGATATATTGGCGAAGGAAGCAGCCCGCTTGATCTTGTAATCACATACTCAACCCCTCTTAAAGGTGATTGAGATCATCTTGTAAATGAGTTGAGAGATGGGTCACTGGATTCATAACAGCCTGATGTTCTCCATTGTATCAAATCAGAGGTTCCAAGTATTTTTTAGGATATGGGTTGATAAATTACTCTAGATTGTAGCATTGCTGTATGCCATGATGGTAAATAGTAATTAGGCTTGTTCTTTTATAGTGCTTTTCTAGTCTAACAACCACTCAAAGCACTTAACAATAAATGCCTCACGTCATATAAACAAAAAGAAAATTGGAGTGATAAAAAACATATGTTGAATTTTAATACAATTTCATTTTCATTTTTGACAAAAATGAAAATGAAATTGTATTAAAGTCTGCGGAATACTAAATTATGTAGGGCTTTGATATGTGTATAACTGCAGGAGACTTGGAATGGTACAAGAATTGGAAATGAGCTCAGGAACAAACACTACTCATCTGAATGTGTTACATTATATTACTCATGTATTACATTTTAATCTAATTCAGTGAGAAAGGTTGTGATTTTAAGTTATTTACCCCAAATGACTGCAGCAGACAACTGCTGACCTTAAAAAACAGAATGAACACCTGCAACAGCGATTACACCCAATATCTGAGAGAGCACTTACTGAGCACTTGTGCTGGGGAAGTAAACTGCTCATTGCTGAAAGACAAGTGTTCTCTGTCAACAAGCCTTCCTTCACCAACTCTGCCACAGCATCCTACACAGATGAAGTAAAACACAAATATGCAAATTCCATGGCATTTTGGGTAGAAATAGACTGTTAGGAAATGAGCAATTTTTTGGTGCCATTACCTTGGTGATATGCATGAAGATGTCAGCTAGAAACTCAGATGTGGTTTCTACAAGAGTGACCAAATGTTCATCTTCAGTCTCTTCTTTCCCGGCATACCCTGAGCCTTTACGGTTCTTAGTCTTGTCCTCTTCATATTTACAGTATTGAAGTACCCGAAGAATACTGCCAACTAGTGGGATCCCTTATAAAACAATATTCCGAACACATACAAAAAAAACACACATCTCACGGATGAGAAGATATAACAAGAACAATACAAGTACAATGCAAGTAACTCAACTTATAGAATTGTCTGCAATATAGCAGACACTCAATACAGTACCATGAATAGACTAAGGGCCTATAAATACAGAAGACCTCTGATTTTGCAAAATTAACCCATCCAGGTCAAACGCAGACCAGTGTGTACCCTGTGTTTTAATAGCTTTAGGAATATTCAGATGATTTGCACTGAAAGCTAGGTGATTATATCAAAACAAAAAAATATCTTTAACCAAATAGCAACTCTAGTGCTATTTGAGGTCTTACATTTTTCAGGTAGGTTGTGCAGCTGATCCTGACTACTGTAGAGAGCTGAAAGAACAGACAACGCCTGAACCAAAACGGCCGTCTGATCTTGTAAGAAAATTAAGAGTTTGCCGGCCTGGCAAAGATCCTCGCATATGACGTCACAGAGAAAGTTCCAGACATCCACAGCTGGTCCACCTGGGACAACTAAAGGGAACCAAAGTAACATATTTTGTGATACAACTTATTTTGCTCAATCTTATCTAAATACTAGACAAACTAGAGTTAATCATTCACTAACAGGTAACACCAATAAACCAAACGCTAGGTTAAGGTCAAGGGATCTCACCTAATGTCTGAATTCCTTCGTTTATGGTAGTCAGAAGTTGGAATGTATGTAGATATACCTCTAAACCATCGGAACCCTGTGATCTGTAAAAAACAATCAATTGTATTTTTACTGAATTTCTTAAGTCATATTAGCCTAAAGATTTAGAATGACATAAATGGCATAACTTTAGCTTATATATCATTGCCCTCAGTCTAACAACAAATTCATGAAAATTAGTCATGGTTCATGACAATAACATTTTAAGATTAATTATTTGTTCCAAGGGCAATTTGTCCGAGACATAAAGGCTGCCACATAAACATCAATATTTAGGTCATGAAAATTGTTAAGCGATCTTATAAGGAAATCTATAATGGTTCAGCAGTCTGGTATTTATTGTAAGTCTCTAAGTTTGTGAGTTCTGAGACATGAAAAGATTGTATCTTAAAACTGGACATCAATCACCTCAGGTTAAAGATGAAAGTTTGGCAATACCCCAGGGTTATTTGGACACATTGTAAAACAGGATAACAAAAACTTGTGCTTTCAGCAGTCTTGGCATACAAGACAGAATGTGTATGCCAATGTGTCTAGTCAGTGTTAATTTGCAAATGGGGTTCAAACAATCTTTATTATTTATAAAGAACCCTTTAAACGAACTCCACCCTTTGGATATTCTATGGGATGAAAGGAGCTCAGGGTTTTTGTTACACATATATGACTGCCATTCGTCCTCCTCTTCCCCATGTTTGACCAGCTAAACAACCAATCAGCATCACTTCTTGTGATGCTTGGGGACACTTACAAGTGAAACAAAAGTTTTGAAAGAAAAATGACAGTATGTATCTGTAAGACATTGGGATAGAAATAAACGCTGACGTTCTATTGGACAAAGCATGATAAAACTGATCTTATTGATATCATTTTAGTACAGCAGTTATAGTGATAAAGGAGAAGACAAAAAAGGAAAAAAGGGGGAAAGGACTAAGAAGGATAATAATCCTGAGAGTAGTCCAGGGAGGCAGACCCTAGTAGTGTGTGTATGTATGTGTTGTGTCTACCTATGGGTGGATAGGATTAATCCCAATAAATTTTGGTGTCCGAGATCAAAAACTTGTAGTGCCTCTGAGCAGCAGACAGGCTCTGCAGCCAACTACAGGCCCCACAGTTTTGAGAAACCCCAGGTCCAAGAGAAGTCAGAGCACAAACCACTGCAACCTCGGAAGAACAGAGCCCATGGGGTGGCAGGAACCAAAGATCAACAGCCCCACAAACACCCAAGAACAGTCCCCAAAATAACAAGGCGGGCCCGCACCCCCAAGGCATACCTCCACCACTAGCTCCGGGGTACAGGCAGAAAGCACACCACAACTGTAGGACTTGAGCCATGGACAGCAAGTAAAGACTGCAAGCCCAGAGCCTACCCTGCAACCAGAAAAAGGCCCCTTCCCGATAAAATATGTTCCAGCAGAATATTGCAACGTTCATCCAGGCTCGCTAGCCCTAGGCTAACAGGTTGGACCCTTTAGACAACTAGTTAGCGTGCTTGCCTCTGGTGCGTACGACCCGGGTTTGGTTCCCAGCTGCCCCCTGAGTTCACTAGAATATGATGCAATCCAATACAGTAAAGTGCAATAGTGAGAACAGTTCATTTTTAATTCTGCTAATGTCATAGTTTTGTGACTGGCTGCAAGAAGAAATCTTTGGAATGGGAAAGGAGAGCTGTATGGCATTAACATTCAATTTAGAATCTTATTTGTTGGTTGTAAAACAATAACTACAACTCTAAATATTGCCTTCAAGCAGGCCAGTTTAATTAACAACGCATATTTGCAATTACATAATAGATTACTTCATGTTTAACAGAGATGTGAAAGCACATTGCATTCTCAATTTTAAAAAAAGGAAAAAAAGCATACTTAAAATAGCTAGGGGAGGCTGACATAATCCCCCGCAATGAATGTACTACCTACCTTTGAGTAAGTCTCGGATAATTTATGCTACCAGTATATATCCCAACTATTTGGCAAGTTTTGCCAATTGCCACACGGATTTCATTCGAGGAACCGGTGGGTGAGTCTTGTGATACTGAATTTTCCATGGTTCTCTGCCAACGTTTGCCTAATGCAAGTTGATACATTGATATAGCAGTATCATAAACATTAAGCTTTGTGCATCAGCTCAAATCAGTGATTCGTCACATTTCTATAAATAAAACAAAAGGTGGTAGAACATTTGCTTCAGGGCCCCTAACCTTTTAACCATCCTGTCTGAAGAGCCCAGACTATTACTTTTTTTTCTAAATCACTCCTTAAAACATACCTGGATGAGCAAATCCTTTTTTAAATCAATGTTCACTCTCGTCATTTATTTTTTTCCTTCTTCTCTATCCAAATAAATTTTCTATTTTAGTATTTATCTTAGTTCATCAATTTTGTGCATAACCCTTGTGACATGCAAAATATTTAATTCAGTGTGATTTTTGTCTCAACGTTTGCTTATCTGATGTAAAGCAGTTTGTAAAATTTGGTTAGTGCTAGATCAGTGAAAGTTAAGAAATATAAATAGCCAAATAAAATATTCTCACCTAATCTGCTGAGAAGCTTCAATAAGGGATAAGACTATATCTGGACGTCTCCCACCATGCTCTTCCTCCTCACTCTGCTGAGCTGTGATCCAGCTTCTCATCAATTCCTCGTCTATGTCAAACAGCTTGTCCATCAACTCCCCAACCTTAACCAGTAGGTCTACTGTATATTTTAAAAAAAACAAGTACATACACATTTGCTTTATAACCAGTAGGTCTACTGTATATATTTTTAAAAAAACAAGTACATACACATTTGCTTTATTTAATGTATAGATCATTAAAAAAACACATACAATATTTTATATACAAAAGATTAAACATGATGCAGGGACTACATGCCTCCATATGTAATAAAGATATGTCATTCTGCAGTTAATTAACAAAGTTTTTTTTAAATATACACTACAACAGTCAGGCATTCACATAATAATGGATAAAGGAATTTACTGTTGGTGGAGCTGCTCATAATGAAACAGAGGTTCGGGAAAACAGACTTCTGCTGTCGTATTCTTTGAAGCCACAGGGAGCTTACATCTTTCTGAGATACACAGGTAAGGAGTAATCTGTGAACACCATTAAAATAAAACAATTATGGTCTTAAACATGCTTAAGCGTACATGCGCGCGCGCACACACGCACACACACACGCACGCACACGCATGCACGCGCACACACACACACACACACACACACACACACACACACACAGAGAGAGAGAGAGAGAGAGAGAGAGAGAGAGAGAAAGAGCACGTACATTTGTATCAGACTTTAGATACCTGTGAAGCATGTCTCTATGAGTCTCACACACACACACACACACACACACACACGCACACACACGCGCACACACACACACACACACACACACACACACACACACACACACACACACACAGAGCTGCTGTGCACTAGTGAAGCCCTTCAGGGAGTGCTCATAGAAGCAAACATCAAACAGCCACAACCAGACATAGAGGACTC
>OMLC01043174.1:0-14387 GCA_900302585.1 Regalecus glesne | reverse complement strand
TTTGTGTGTGTGTGTGTGTGTGGGGGGGGGGGGTGTTTGTGTGTGTGTGTGTTCGAAGGTGTGGACATGTTTAACCATCTCCTGAAACCCTTTGTGTAGTTCTGTGGTGCAGGATTCGCTGTGTGCATGCCAGTACTCACGCTGGCAGGTCTTGCCATCTTCAAGCAGCCTGTATCCCTCGTTACAGCGGCAGTGGTAGCCATTGAGCACGCTCACACACTCGTGATCACAACTGTGCTTCCCAAACGAACAGTAGTCGATCACTGAGGGAGGGAGAGAAGCAGCCAGCCCGTAAGCAGCAGAGCGCACAGCGGGCAAATGTGTAGGGTCGTACCTGTGCTCCTGTGGCCTGGGTAGCTACCATCACTGCTATATCTACTAGTACTCCAAACCAGACAACATAGCTGGTCTCACCACCATCTTGTAAACCTTCTCTTTCACTCTCGCTGGTACCCTTCTGTCACAAATCACCCCTGACACTCTTCTTCACACACTTCACTCTGCCTACCCTCTCTTCTTCTTCACCTCTCTTCCTCACTCCCAGTTATTTGGAACAGTTGACCTCAAGTATTTAAACTCCTCCACCTTCCTCACCTCGACTCCTTACATCCTCACCATTCCACTGTCTCTCCTCTCATTCACACACATGTATTCTGTCTTGCTCCTACTGACCCTCACTCCTCTTCTCTCTGACCTCCACCTCTCCAGACTCAACTCCACCTGCTCCCTACTCTCACTACAGGTCACAATGTCATCTGTGAACATCATGATCCACAGAGACTCCTGCCTAGTCTCCTCCATCAGCCTGTCCATCACCACTGAGAACCAGAAAGCTCTCAGAGCTGATCCTTGATGTCCAGCAGCTTTAGGGTCCCTGACTGAGAATAATGGTGATTCATTTGGAAATTATATAAGTGCTTATGATAAATAAGGAACGCTTGTCAATGCGAGATTGAAATATTTCTAAGAATATAAAAATATATAGGATGAAATATGGTATAGAACTATAGGAAAATGTCGACAGTACTTCAGTTGATTGGAGGACAAATTGCCAACACTTTGGGATCCTCGATATTTTATTAGTAACCAATGTTTGGGATCAGGGCCATGCCCCAACCATTCCTCTAATCACCTAGGAAGTTTGCCTAAACCTGGTCAACCTATCCAGCACCATCTGTCTCCGTTTACTCAACCGGGATTCCATAGTCGGTTCTGGAAAACCATCAACCGAGACGGAACTCTCACCCCGAGTCTCGACCCCACCCACCATATGTCAAGATACTCCAGACCAGCCTGATCAGACGACCTCCACATCCATCCTCACCCTCATTTCTATTCCCTATAGCCTCACTGCATCCCCATCATCCAACGCCTCCTCTGCTCATCAAACCTGCAAACGCACATTATCGTGGCGTGGTCCTCGCTGGTGAAAGATACGACCTAAGCATCATGGGGATTTTTGTTTGTGTTGGGATTTTGTTCCCTTTTTTGTTCCAAATAGCATTTCTGAATTCTGCGGTAGCTCAGTGGTAGAGTGCGTGCTTCAGGAATGGATGAGTCAGAGGCAGCACGTTTGAACCCACCACAGAGCATCAAGAAGGTCATCTGGCCTCAATCCCCCGAGGTTCATCTTAGTCCATGTCCACCCCCGGGGCGTGGGGAATAATCGACACTTTAAAACAGACCTCTCACAAGTGCTTCTGTAATAAATGCACTTTATCAAGGAATCTCCAGCAGCATAGGTCAGCTGACCACTGACCTGTCTCCTCTTGCTAACCTTAGTAAGGGTCCATAGCACAAAACTCATCCCTGAATTTCATGAAGCACCAAAGGAGGAAGAAACATCATCCCGAAAGGGTGATCTGGTGAATCCTACTGTATTTCAATGGACCAGATTTAACCTGTGGTTGAACACATGACAAATCTGATGGTCAATCCAACTGTTCAGAGCTTCGCTGGATGAAACAGCGGGTGAATGTGGAGTAGGAGGCTTTATACTGGGTCAGCACCGCTCCTTTACCATTTGGGTCTCTACCTACAGAGAAATGATCCCTGAGTTGAACCCAAGCCACCCAACCCACATGGCAAATTCTACCAGTCAGACACAGAAGGCGAGGTGAGTCACCTCGGACACATTAAGTTGGTTGGGAAGCCCCTTTAATCCCCCTGTGACTCTATGATCCATAGTAGTCAGCAGCCTTTCCAAAGGGTCCCATAATGAAGGCAAAGCATCTTATGTAAGAATGGATTTCTGGTGGAGATATGTCCTTTACTCATATCCTAGGGGAAATCCTTTACATAATTCATGTCAATTCACACAGATTTTTTTCTGGCCAAAAAAAAATCCTCTGTTGTTTTATACCTCAATAAAAGGGGATAGAAACAACAAAATGCTTTGGAAAATAATTTTGGAGGGAAGCAAGTTTGGGTTTTTTTTTGGTGTGTTTTTTTTTCCACTGCCAAAACGCATTTCAACCTGGAGTTTAGCCAAAAGTATTAAAATGAGGTTATATAGGGCCTGGATGTAAAGGAAAGAGCTGCTGCTCATTGAGCGGTCACAGTCATGTGTGTGTGTGTAGTTGCATTATTGTTGAGTTTGTGTGTGTCCGTGTGGTGTGCACGTGTGTGTGTGTGTTTGTGATACGAACTCGTGCAGGTCTTTTTGTCATCATTAAGTGTGTATCCTTTGTTGCAGTCACAGGTGAAGGATCCAGGAGAGCTGATGCAGATTTGCTCACAGTCATGTTTCCCCTCAGCACACAGGTCTATGGCTGGAGAACACACACACACACACACACACACACACAAACAACACACTCCTCATTGGTCGTAAATGATAACGTGACTCTCTGGGCTCAATGTGAAATCCTGAACGTTGTCGGTGAGTGGTCCGGGGTTTGCAGAGGAATCACTGGAACTGTGGTACTAAGTCTAGACTTACTTTGAGTCTTTGTACGAGACGTGTTCCCATGGGGCGATCGTTAAAGCCCTCAGAAACCATGATAGATCTCCTCTACAAAAATGGGAAGCTCAGCAATTGGCTTTTTTTTTAAAATAGCCAAATAGCCATGCTTGCAATTCAGATCAATACATAAGTTTACATTCAGATATCGAAGGAATTATTCATCCGACCATATTCATTCTTCATCACATCATTGCCAACCCGCACGTCGATAAATCTGGACATATGTGACTGCACGAGTTAAGTAAAAAGGCTCAACTAAGTCTCCCAACCCGCTTCAGTCTCTTCTGTTACTTGAGCCTATCTTGAGATGACACGGTTGATTGCCCTCCTGAAATAAGCAATCTTAATTCAGCAGTGGTAGTGCATGTCTCATGTCTGTCATTATTTTTACCTGCACATGTCTTCTCATCATCGTTCAGGGTGTAGCCAGGCAGACATAGGCACTGGTAGGAGCCTGGGGAACTCACGCAGTTGTGCTCACAGCCATGGTCCGACTCCAGACACAGGTCCACACCTTACCAAAGATGACATCATCATCATCATCATCAGTGAAATCTCATATCAACATGGTCATTATTATCATAGTCATCACTGATCTCTGTGTTTTTTATATATATATTTTCCCTATTTGTCGTTCTCACAAATTTATTGAGGTTGTTTTTGTACCAATTTACTATTTAGTGGCGAGCAGCAGGTATTGATAGTGGGGGAGGTACTCATTCCATAGATTAGCATTTCTAATGTAGTTTCTTCTTCTTCTTCTTCTTCTTCTTCTTCTTCTTCTTCTTCTTTTGGCTTATTCCCTGTTTTTCTGGAGTGGCCACAGTGAATTGTATCGTTTCAGTCCATACCCTGTGAGGGTAAAGCACCAGTGGTGGTCATTGTTAACCCCAGCCTGGACCACTGCCCTGTGGGTGAGGACACAGGTAAGGTGCTGCATCCCATCCCAGTATTCATGGACTTTCACCCATGTCTGTCATCAGAATTCTAATGCTGTTTAGTGCTCCAATAACTTACTTATTTTTTGTTTAGTCATTTAAAGTGACCAATCACAGGCCCTGTGAAAAGAGCCAAAAGAGAAACACATGTACAACCAACACATCCCTATTCACAGTCTTCACTCAAAACCGATTGGCTGGAAGTTTTTCCTCTTCATTTGTCTATCGACAGGGGGGCTGCAGGAGCTCAGTGGTAGACTGCGTGCTTCGTCAAATGACAAGCCAGATTTTGTAGGTTCGAACCCACCACAGGGTGTCAGGGATGTCCGGCAGCCTTAATACCTATTTTCCATTTAAGTCCGTGCCCACCCACGCAATGTGGAGACTAATCATGACACGTAAAAACGGACCTCTCTCTCATTCACTCATCGATAGACTCACTTCACGCCATTGTAACCTGACAGTTCTGTTGCTTTTTTGAGCAAAAGTATTTATTTTCCCAATCCTGCTGACGTTGTCTGCCTGCCCTGACTTTTTCCATTTTCTGTTGAGGACTGCTAGACCGTGTGTCGGGCCATGTCTAGAGTGAATTAGGGAACATCATACCCCGAAAGGATTTAACAAGGTAGCTGAGACAGTATTGGGTTCTCCCAGGCCAGACAGACCTGCTGGCTGTTTGTACTTAAACGAAAAGGCCAGGATGTGTTTTTAATTACATGCAAGAGTTGATCCCATCGTGGATATCATCAATATAGCATGACCTGAACATGCCACCCAAAGGGATAGAATTCAGCTTGCCTTTTTTTAAATCAAATTTAATATTAAGAGCGTGCTTTTATGTTCACTCATCTGAGATTGAATAGAGCCAAGACCTTATTCAAATGAAACCAGGTGGTTTCAGATGAGTTTTTCTTCAACACGGTACCAACCCAGTAAGAAATGACTTGACTTGTTTGACTCCATCTGTGTTCAGAGTAATCCAGAGAAACGGAGGATTTATATTTTTCCATCTCAATGACTTAACTAATTCGACCTTTGTATTTTTGCCATGTTCTAATAGATAAACCCAAATCTTTCCTCTCCTGTTGAGCTGTCTAAGAATGCTATTCTCTCTTTAGTTTTCACCATTATCTAATGGACCCAGTCTCAATATTTCATCCCCAGATTTAAAATGGATCCACTGTCTGACTCCAGACTCACTGATTAGGACTGATCCAATGTCCCCCTGTGCTGACTGAAGTAACTCGACACTATTTTCTATAGATTTGTGCACGACTCATCCATCTTTTAGAATCAGTTGAGTGACAAACCAAGGAAAATATTTTACCCAAACCTGGTTTGAGGAAAAATAGGTAAACTTTTATTTCTGGTTTTCCTCACCGCAGAGCTTATCCTGGAACTGCAGTCCAAACTGGTGAATCAGGTCGAATGACTCCACCAGGAAGACGTGGTCCTCGAAAGGCGGGGAGGCCATGGCTCTCAGCGACGCCATGTCCGCTCTGGCCACGCCTACCGCGTAGATCTCAATACCTTTCTCTCTGGCCTCAGCCGCCACCTCTGCCACACGGTCCTGGGGACGGCCGTCTGTCACGATCACAGCCACGTTGGGGACCTGAGAGAGCAAACCTCAGTCAGAGTGAGTCGAGGAACAGGGTCTCTGTAGGTTTCAAAGCTAAACTTTGTCATAGTAAAACTGCATATTGTGAGAATGGACATGAAAGGCTCATTTACAATTGTTTTACAAGTTTGGTGTCATTTTCATACCTTTTGCCCTCGTGTGTATCGGTGTGGTATCATTTTATCACTGATATCATTGTGTAGATCTTTAACATGGGACTACCAGTGGACAACCGATTAAATTCAAGGTCTACTTTATTGTCATGTATTTAGATTACAATGTAAATCGTGTGTTCGGACTCTCTCTGCCTTGACACAATGGGCATGGGCCGGAATAGCTCAGTGGGTAGAGCGGTCATCTGGCAATCAGATGGTCACAGGTTTGATCCCCGGTCCTGCATGTAGCATGTCGAGGTGTCCTTGAGCAAGACACTGAACCTCTAACTGCTCCCTGAGCACCACCTGGTGGCAGCTCACTGCTCCTATACAATTGGACGGGTTAAAATGCAGAGAACTCCAACTTTCATCTTGCGGGATTGATATGGGAATCATTTATTATTATTAATTTATTCAAAACAAATGACCCAAAGACACACCGTCCCCTTAAAAGGAAAAAAACAACAGACGGTGCAGAGTGAATTCATACATTATATACACTCGCATCAGGAAATTACAAGCCAGGTGTCGTAGGTTTGATCCCACTGTGGCATGTCAGGAAAAGGCATCCAGCCTTAACCCCCTATGCTACATCTAGGTCTGTGTCCTTCACAATGCAGGGACTAATCGTGACACGTAAAAATGGATAAATACACACACACACACACACACACACACACACACACACACACACACACACACACACACACACACACACAATGCAATTAGGTGTGCAGGCATACACAAAACATGCACACAAGAGGGCATAGAAAATGGATTCCCTTGGAGCTCACTCAGTCTTTTCTGGGCTTTAGTGTCCCACTTTTCTCTAATCTTATACCGTCTGACACACATTACACAGAGGGACAGACTGACAGACAAGATTATTAGCGGCATCACCTACAAGCCACATCCATTCATTTATTATTTTTAAAGAGGTCATTAAAGTGATGGCTGCTGATTTTGGGGGTAGGTGGGACTGAGAGGCAGTGGTAATGGTAAGATAAGTAACTACTTTAGTCAAGTTATTGAGCCATCTTATAACAGCAAGACCTTACAACTCCGTAGGGTCAATCACTTGTTATAAGCGTTACGCTGCATGTTTACTGGACAGTTAGGATTATCACGGCCTAGAGAACCGACCTGAGAAATGTGCGCCAAAGAACAGGAAGACACATATCTTAGCAAATCATTGACAGTGGAAAGTACAGAAGGTGCAATTCTTCGTGGGAAAATGAGGACAGGAAAGAGAATTGCAACATGCAGAAGTCTGCCTCACAGGGTCTGAGTCACGTTCGGCCTTTATGTAAAGCGAGGAGACAGTGACAGAGTGAGCAGAGAAAGGGTACTTCAAATGTAAAGAGGAAGGAACCATAATGTGTGTCACACTGACATTCAGGTTTGACTGAAACTACTTGAAGTAACTTCAGTGTGAAGGGTGCTAAGATAGGGATCATTATCATGACCTATAGGCCTGAGTCACTGTTGATCGGTGCGTCAATATGGGAGAAATTTACACGCACACCGAGTAAACACCAATTCAAAGAGAGAAAAGGGGAGAATGGAGAACCGGTTTGATATAAAAGCTAAGATGTCTAACATTTGAGCCTGAATATAAAGTGAGAACCACCAAAATAACGGCTAAAACAACCCTTGCTATAGAGGAAAAAACGACACTGTTCAATTAGGAACCACGTAGAACCATGTCTTCTACATTACATTACTTATAAACATGCATTGGGACATTGAATAGTTTTAAGTTGCAGGGGAATAGAAAACAACCAAAAGACCTAAAGGGAGGAAGTAACGATGTGTTCTACCCCTTAGGTCTATACTCTCCCACCTATGGCTAACAAATGCTGTAGTCTCCTACCATGTGTCACTGACAGCAAACGTTCCTTCAGCTGATATGTTAGGAGCACACCCTTATCCAAAAAGCAAGGAAGTCATTAAATAAATCCCACTGTGTAGTACTTGGGTTGAATAGAGACCAATACATTGGTGGATCTGGACAACACCTGGTTTTACAACATCGAAACATCCACCCACCCATCCATCCATCCATCCATCCATCATCATTGGCTTATCTGAAGTCAGGGGAACTAGAGCCTATCTCAGCCCTCATTGGGCAAAAGGCTGGGAGACACCCTTGACAGGTCATCAGTCCATCAAAGGGCAAAGTAATTAAGGGAACAGTGTCTTGCTCAAAGACACTTCAACACACTCCACTGCAGATGTCAGGATTGAACCTGCAATCCTCCCGTCCTCAGACGACCAGCTCTACCCAATGAGCCATAGCGCTCCCAACATTGATACGATGCAATAAATATTTTTTTTGCTTTTCAATTAAGTATTAATAACCATTTCTTGATAAAAGTGAGGGTCATATATAGGATGAAGGGTGATGAGAATACACAGTTGCGATAAATGGTTTGTGAACCCTTTGGAATTACCTGGATCTCTGCATCAATTACTCGTAAAATGTGGTCTGATCTACAGCTAAGTCACAATAATTGACAAACACAATCTGCTTAAAGTAATGAGAAACAATTGTGCTTGCTCTTGTTAATACTAAATACACCATTTAAATGTTCAGATTCCAGGTTTAGAAAAAAGTATGAGAGTCTCTGGACTAATGCCTTCCTCAAAACTAATCGAAGTCAGGTGCTCCAATCAATGAGACGACATTGGATGTGTCAGTTGTACAGGTGCTTGATCAGAAACAATTTCAGAGGACCTTAGACGAAGAATCATAGAGATGCATGAAGCTGGAAAAGACTACCAAACCATTTATAAAGACCTTGATGTTCATCAATCCTTAGGTAAGATAAATGGTCTACAAATGGAGTAAAGTCAGTACTGTTGCCACTCTCCCTCAGCTTGGGTGACGAGCAATGATCATACCAAGAGAATGACGTGAATTGCTGAAATACATGAAAAGAAACCAAGGGTAACGGTAAAACACTTGTAGAAATGTCTAAAACGTATCTCTGTTCATGTGTCCATGATAAGAAAAACACTCAAGAACGGTGTTCAAGTTCAACTTTATTCTTATTATCCATCCATCCATCCACCCATCGTCAACGGCTTATCCGGTGTCGGGTCGCGGAGTACTTTATTATCGTGTGTATTGGAATACAAGGAAATTCTTGTGCTCTGGCACTCTCGGCCTTAACACAAAGGACACAAGTACTAAGGACACACACCCCCATCCCTCCACAAGAAAAAAAAAACAACTACAGACCTACTTTGACTGTGTACACAATGAATTAATACATCATGTACACAATAGAGAAAAGTACATGATGATGCAAGAATGTAAAGTACATGTAACTGTGCCAGCTATTAGGCAACCTGACATCCTGCGGAAAGAAACTTCTACTGGAACAGTGATGTGTGATGTGATGCTCTGGTAAGGTTTTTAAGATGGAAGTAGTGGGGTAGCTGGTGTCCTTCAGGATATATTAGACTTGACTTTCGTAGGGAGTGGTGTAAATATGATGAAATTGCGGTAGTTACATACCAAAGATTTTTTCTGCTGTCTTTATCATCATTGGGAGTAGTCTTCAGTCCCGAGCAGTGAGGTTGCCAAACCCCACTGATACAGCCTGTCAAGACACTCTTGATGATACTGTTATAAAAGTTCTTAAGATTTTTTTTATACTCATACCAAAACTCTTGAAACTCCTCAGAAAATACAGTTTCTGAAGTGCTTTCGTCAAGATGCAATTGGTGTTGAGAAACCATGTGTTGAGTGATGCGAAAACTGCAAAATCAAAACCTGCCCTCAATTTCAACAGATGTCCCATTGATGGATATAGGAATGTGATTTCTTCTGATCTCTGTAAAGTCAACAATGATTTCTTTTGTCTTGTTGACATTTAGAGCGAGGTTGTTATCATGGCGCCGTATGGTTAAATATTCCCCTTCCCTCATGGAAGCACACAACAGAGGGAACCACTACACTCCAAAAACCCTTTGTCACATGTCTCGAGTTTGTAAAAGGCCACTTGGATGTTCTACAGTGCTATTAGGAACAGGCACTGTGGACAAATGAGACACAAATTGAACTTTTTCTGAAGAAATGCACAACACTATCTTTGGGGGAAATAAGGGATTTGCACACCAGCACCAAAACCTCATTCCAACTGTGATGCAGGGTTGAGGTAACATGATTTTGGGAGCAGTGTTGTTGCCTTAATACTTGGACAGATTACAATCATTGAGGGAACAATGAATTCAAAATCACATCAAGAAATTTTACAGGAGAGCGTTATGGGACCGTCCATCGCCGGAAGCTTGATAGAAGTTGCAAAATGTGACAAGTCAATGATTCATCCATCCATTGTCAATTGTTTATCCAAAGTCAGGTTGTGGGGGAACTGGAGCCTATCTCAGTTCTCATTGGGTGAAAGGCAGGGATACACCCTGGAGAGGTCACCAGTCCATCACAGGGCAGAGCAATTAGGAGAACGGTGTCTTGCTCAGGGACGCTTCAAAACACTTTTCTGCAGGTGCTGGGATCAAACCTGCAACCTTTCAATCGCCAGATAACCTCTCTACCAACTGAGCTATGCTGCCCCTATAGGCAATGACCCCAAACCCATAAGTAAATCAACTATTATGGAAACTTAGAGGCAGCATGGCTCTGGAGCTAGGACAGTCATCTAGTAACCAGAAGATTGGTTGTTCAATCCCCGGTTCCTTCAGAAAACATGTTGAAGTATCTTTGAGCAAGAACCAGAACCCCTAACAGCTTGGGACAACAGATGAAAATTAGCCTGGTAGCTAAATCTGGCATATTTACTTTCTAAGTATTCATGAATATGCACTGTCCCTCTAAAAGGAGATTTATTTAGTTAGTTTATTGAACAACGGAATGGTTTGAAAATTTAAAATAAACACTGTTTTCGAAAGGCTAAGTCAGAGTCCAGACCTTGACCAAATTGAGATACCCAGACATATTGATTAACTGATAGTTTTGGAGGCGGGGCAGTCTAAAATTTCTCCTCATCATTGTGCAAGTCTGATCAGCAGCTACAGTAAACATTTGATGGAGGTTATTGCTAATAAAGGCAGTTCTACTAGCTATAATATACAAAAGCTGACATACTCTCTTTAGCCTTGACTGTGCATGATTAAACCAATGTGTTCGATAAAGAAATGAAAAGTAAAATCGCATGTTATTAGTTTAGGCAGAATTTGTCTGTCTCTAATTCTGACTTGGATGAAGATCAGATCATGTTTAATACAGAAATGCAGGTAATTCCAAAGGGTTCACAAAATCTTTCTTTCAATGTGAAACATTAACATGTATGCAATGTAATCCAACTTCTAAGGGGCAGTATAGCTCAGTGGGTAGAGCGGTCGTCTGGCAATCGGAAGGTTACAGGATCAATCCCCGGTCCTGCATACAGCATGTTGAGGTATCCTTGAACAAGACACTTAACCCCTAACTGCTCCCCAATCACCATATGTTGGCAGCTCACTGCTCCTATACAATAGGTTGGGTCAAAAATGCAGAGAAATCCAAATTTCCCCTTGTGGGACTGATAATGGAATATTTTTTTTTCTTCTTTTACTTGTCTTTCTGAGTTTCTGTGACGACATAGCATCCTTCTTGTAGTTGACTTGATCAGTATCATTCAAAGTGCAATCCACACCCTCATAATGAGCCTTGGCCATTCAAAACCCTTTCCTAGCATTCACGATAATATCGAAACGATCCCACTGATGGTGACTCCTACTGTAACGAAGGAGGTGACTGTATGGACGACAGAAAGGAATAAATCAACTGAATTGTAAAAGACCAGATCATCAGAGCCTCAAAAGGGTATTTATAAAGAGATGTGGTTTCAGATTTTATTTAAAAATGCAACTTTAATTTTCAAATACTGCTCCATGTCTTACTCCTGAAGGACCCTCAGTGAGTTGTCTCTTTTTGAACATGGCGCTGTGGCTATGGTGCAGTACTAAAAACATTCGATACTGAACCAGTTTCATGTAAAAAAAGGATGGATGTTGCTGAAACATGATAGCTGTATATGTTAAACCAAGGCCATTTAAGAACACACCATCAATCAACATTATTTATCAGCTCTGTGAACAGGAGGAAATGACAACAGATAGAAAGACAGAAAAATGGTGACAATGAATTCAACTACAGACAAAATCCCATTGACAGGTGGCACATTACAGTAATCTAATCCACATTTCCATTCAGAGCACTTAATCAATCAATACTTGTTTTATCTGTACGTGGAAAGGACGAGAAAAAGTGGAGATAAAAAGGTCACATCATTAGGGAAACCAATAGGAGAGAATGCCAATACCAATCCAGAGCCTTGATGGCTATGCAGTAGACCATGTGCCTTCAACTTTCGAATGGGGGTTTCGTATCCCGCTGTGGGGCTCAAAATGGGAGGCATTCACTGTAAGGTGCTTTGAGTGGTTGCTAGACTAAAAACAGTGCAAAATAAGAACAAGTCCATTCACTATTTACTGTTAGTTCAAAAGAGACAGCAAAGTGGAAAAAATATATAGGTTCAATAATTTCTTATTTGTGAACGATTGAATAATAGTTGATGTTTTTTTCCGACTACAGGTATGGCACTAAAATTGGTTGCAAGTTAAGTGCTTAGTCTGATCCACATATCTGACAAATACAGGAAAGACCAGCCTCATAAATTGAGCATACTGCAATCCACATCTCTGGCAGGAGGCTAGAGCAATAAGGCAATCGTCCAGTCACCGACAGCAAGATATGGCAAGCTGTGATTCATCAGCTGGTATCATCGATGCTGATGAAAATGTTCCTGTGTCGTAATAGGTTGTTCTCTCAAAGAATCTAATCCGGGTATGAATCAAGTCGTTCCCAGGGGAAATTGACAGACTGCTTGGTAGCCCAGAATAATAGCTATTGAATAATAAATGCTCAAATCTACAGTCTAGAATATTTCCCTGCAGTCCTTAAAGTTTGCGTACAAGTTATGAATATTGCTCTGTGCAAAATTGATTCAAACATACAAGAAGCAAGAGCTACAAATCAATCATTATGGACAAATATCTTCATCGTAGTCACAATACGTCGATTTTCATGAAAACTGCCAATCCAAGCTTGCCTGTGGTGGACTGCTCTGACATCATATGATTCACTGTCCTGACTGATTTGACTGTTTAGCATTGTGGAAGACAGTAATAATCACATGGGAAATTCCTCTTTGGAAGTAGGATTGTCATTCAGTGTGACTAACAAATGGGACTCATTTAGCTTGTGAGGGGAGGGGCTTTGTTCAAAGACATTTCACCAATTCAATTTAGAACTCTAACGAATCTCGCAACCTTTTTTTTATCCTTCAAGCCCTGAAAACCAGACTGTAATCAGTGGTCCTAACATAGGACCTAGAGATCAAGACAATTCAGAAGGTAGAGAACAGGTTTAAGCCTGACTGGCCACTTGGCTAAAACTGAACTGATGTTTTCTAAACTCTGTTTGTTTGCTCTTCTCTGCTCTTTGCTCCTGAATGTGTCTGGCTCGGAACGGGTCTTGCCTCTCCCTCTGTGCTGTGAAAGGCAGGAGGGCTGCTAGACTAGGAGATGTTGGTGATAATTAGAAACAGAGATGCACTTGAGAGACTGGATTGTCTGTCATACACCATACAACACTGCCTTGTTCACAATAATGACTAGCAGATCACATCTACTTGTGTGTGTGTGTGGGTGTGGGTGTGTGGGTGTGTGTGTGTGTGTTAAGGCCTGTTTGTGTGCATGTGAATGTTTGCATGTATGTACTTTTGTGTATCTGTATTTGTGCTTCTATGGCCGGTATCCCCTATTGTCAGGGCTAGTTAAGGGTTCATTCTAAGTCTTCAGCCGACACTATAACACCCCTACACACACGCATACAAAAAAGCCTACACAAACAACTCATTCATTCAGTCTTCCATGAAGTATCAGCATTTGTGGGTAGAGGGGTGAACAATCAAGGCAAAGAAAACTCAGTCAATCAACTGAGTAACTCAGATCGACTGAACTCAACCATTACCCATCTATCAGAACAATGGTTACACTGTTTCACACACTTAATACACTCACATCTATCGAAACAGTGTTAAATGTTCTCCATTACTACAATGACTGACATAGCTGATGAATAAATTTCCTAAATAATTATAATAACAATAACAACAACAACAATAATAATAATAATAACAAACAATATCATGGACCTGACAAAGCTAAAAAAAAATCCCATTACTTTAAGATTTCATATAAAAATTATGTTGACACATTTAAAAAAAGAAAAAAGAAACTGAAACCCGAGAGAAATGAGGTAGGATCGAGCCTGAAATAAATAAAGCCTTACAATTCCCTTTAAAACAAATGACTTTAATCAATTTATCATTTTAAAGCTAATTACTAGCACTATTTTCATAATGTTACATAATCAGAGATATAGCCCAATAGCGAACTGGTCTAACTCCACCCTGTTTGAAGGGACACTCCTTCAAAGTTCACCTTCACCACACGCTCTGTACCCTTACAGCAGATGGCTGTTCTACACAGGTACACAAAAACGGGTGGTGTCATCCTACTGTGGGAGTGTACTGCCATACCTGTTTCTTTATGCCAGTGTTCATGGGGTGCAATCTGTTCCCAAGTACAACCTCCCAAGGACTAGACACAGCCACTCTCCCATGAACACACATACA